>CM053792.1:459965113-460275113 GCA_028749045.1 Cupressus sempervirens
CATAATATAGTATTTATCTCATGGAAACCTAGCTAGGTTAAAAACCATGGTGTTTGATTTGATCCTCATAAGTTTGCACTCTTCTATAGTGCACCAAGTCAAGAGTTTATCCCTATTAAGATATTACAAATATATTGTGAGGTTCCATCTTGTTAGGGGATTCAGATGAGACCTATTAAGATCTTGCTATATTAGGAGCAACTTAGTTAAAAGACTTTAGAACACAAGTTAATGTGTCACCCTATTAAGGGATTTATGCAAAGTACCTTTTAAGGTCCACCCTCGATGGGATTATTAGGATTAAACCACCGACATAAATAACAATTACATGCAAATATAACCAATAACAGAAAATAATAGATCACATAGAAAAGAACACAAGGCACCAAGATTTAACATGGTTCACCCAATCCCTGGGCTACATCCACCAAATAGAAAGTCCAATATTTCTATGATCCAATGATTACAACCTAATTACAATTCATAATACCTTACAACTCAGTAATGCCACAAGAACCAATTTCGCATCACACCTTATGAAATAATCCCTAACCCTAAGCCCTTTTATACAAGTATTTTAACTGCTTTAGGGTTATAATTAATAATTACATATCAGCCAAAAATCCTAATAAAATAGGGCCCAAATTTTTTTTTTTACCCCAAAGAATTTATGAATTATGTATAGTACTTTCCTAATCAGTCACCACAATCTAATAATCTCCCACTTGGGGACTGATCAAGCTCTACACTAAATAACAATCTTCCACTTGGAGACTGATCCTATAGCAAGACTGCTACCACATGGGGCTCCCACTGGATCAAACCACCCTGGACTCTACTATTCTTTTATTCATATTCAGTCTAGAAGACCAACTGAAGCTGAAGAGGAGTTCAACTTCTCGCTTGTTACTACCTTTGTCAACATATCTATTGGATTGTCATTGGTATGTACCTTTTCTAGCTTTAACTGTCCATCCTCCAAAACTAACCAAATGAAATGGTACTGCAACTATATGTGGTTGGTCTTTGAATGTAGAGCTAAATTCTTTGCAAGATGAATGGCACTCTAACTATTTGTGAAAAAATAATTATCCTTCTAAGGATGTCCCAATTATTGCAAGAAGAATTAAAGCCATATCATCTCCTTGGTTATCTCTGTAGCAGCTACATACTCTGCCTCTATAGTGGATAAAGCATTAACCTTTTGTAACCTAGAAACCTAGCTCATGGCTACCCCACCAACAGTAAAGACGTAACTTGTAGTACTTTGCCTGGTACCAATATCCCTTGCCAAATCTGGGTCAACATAGCTTTGTAAATTAGTAGTGGAGCCCCCAAAGTGTAAACACCTATTGGATGTTCCTCTAAAATATTTGAGAATCCATTTGATGGTATTCCAATGCTCAATTCTTGGAGGACTCATATACCTACTAATGAATCCCATTGCATGTACAATATCTGGCCTAGTACATACCATAGCATACATCAAGCTTCCTACAGCTGAAGTGTAGTGTACCTTAGACATCTTATCCTCCACTTCCTATGTCTTGCGACACATCTCCTTAGTCAACTTCAAATGACCAAGTAAAGGTGTGCTGACAACTTTAGCATGCTCCATAGAGAAACGTTGCAACACATTCTCAACATAATCAACCTGAGATAGTGTCAATGCTCTATTTTTCCTATCTTTGCAAATCTTCATACCAAGGATTTGTTTTGCTACCCCCAAATCAATCATAGCAAATGCATGTGCTAATTGGCTTTTTTAGCCCCTTAATTTGATCCATGTTAGACCCAACTACAAGCATATCATCAACATATAAACATAAATTAATGTAGCTATTATCATCCAACCTCTTAAAGTAGACACAATGATCTGAATGACACCTATTATAATGATGCTCATACATAAAACTATCAAATTTTAGATACCATTTCTGAGGTGCTTGCTTCAAGCCATATAAACTTTTCTTCAATTTGCACACTAAGTTCTCCTTACCTTTGATCGCAAATCCCTATGGTTGAGTCATATATATCTCTTCATCCAAATTACCATGAAGGAAGGTTGTTTTAACACCCAACTGCTCTAAATGCAAATCTTTAGTAGCCACTAGACTTAAAATAGTATAGATAGAAGTCATTTTAACAACAAGAGAAAATATCTCATCAAAATCAATTCCCTTTTTCTGTGCAAATTCTCTTTCAATTAATCTGGCTTTAAATATTGTCTTATCTCCATCCTCTTCTTTAAACCTATAAACTCACTTATTCTATAAAGCCTTTTTACCTATAGGCAACTTGCACAAATCCTATGTCTTATTCTTCAGCAAAGAGTTTGTTTCATCTTTCATTGTAGATTCCCACTAAATCTTAGTATCCACCTACATAGTTTCATCATAACTTTCAGGTTTACCAGCCTTACTAAGTAAAATAGAATACAAAGAGGGAGAAAATCTTTGTGGAGGTCTAATTTTCCTTGTTGACCGTCTAACATTCACCGGTGTGTGTGGTATTTTTTGTTGCGGTTGTTGCACATCATGAGGAATGGATGGAGCATTAGCTTTTGGAGTATCATCCAACACTACAGAATCATCTTCTTTCTTCTCATGTTGCTGCAACAAATCTTTGTACAACACTTTCTCATTGAATATGACATCCCTACTTCTTACAATTTTATGATTTTCAAAATCCCAAAGCCTATAACCAAACTCATTAATGCCATATCCAACAAATACACATTTCTTTGACTTAGCTTCTAGCTTGGTTCTATTTTTAGAATCTATATGAGCAAATGCTTCACAACTGAAGGTTTTGAGAAAAGAATAACTCATCTTCTTACCAGTCCATGCCTCCTCTAGAATACCATAGCCCAAAGGAGTAGAGGGACTTCTATTAATCAAATATAAAATATTATTGATAGCCTCCACCAACATGTGTAAGGGCAACCCAACATGCAACCTCATGCTCCTTGCACACTCCATTATAGTCTTGTTCATGCGTTCAACCACTCCATTTTCCTGTGGAGTCCTTGGAATAGTTTTCTATCTATGAATACTATTAGTGGAGCAATAATATTCAAATTCATGACTACAATACTCACCACCATTATCAGATTTGAGACATTTTAGTTTTTTACCAGTCTCATTTTCAACCAAGAATTTCCATTTCTTAAAAGTTTGAAATACATCAGATTTCTATCTGAGGAAATAAACCCATACTTTTCTAGTTGCATCATCAATAAATGTAACATAGTAATGAGAGTCACCAAGGGAAGATACTTGAGCTGGTCCCCATACATCAATATGCACAAGCTGTAATTTCTTCCTTTTTATTTTCCTTCCTAGTCTTTGCAAAACTCACTCTCTTTTGTTTTCCATACATGCAACTTTCACAAAAATCCATATTAACACATTTCAGACTTGGTAAAACTTTCTTTGAATGAAGTACTTTCATAACTTTTTCACTCATGTTCCCAAGTCTATTGTGCCACAACACTGTATCAGAATCTACAACAACTATTTGTTCACCTTGCTCAACTGCAACAGTTGTTCTTGAACATTCATTTTTCTCCAAAAAATTAAAGTAGAAGGAACAATATGACTTGTACAAAGATATAAGGTTCCTACTTTCACACCTTTTGCTACTACAAGGGAACCTTTTGAAACCTTTCAATTTTTATCATTAAAACTAACTACACAACCCTCATCACCGAGTTGCCCTACTAAAATTAAATTCCTACTCAGCCTTGGAACATGTCTTACCTCATGTAGTAGCCAATGATTTCCATTCTACAACTTAATCTTAATTTTTCCCTTTCCAACAATATGATAGGGTTCATTATTCCCCAAATAAACAAGCCCAAAATTCTCTTGGACATAATCAGTGAAATAACCTCTATGAGGTGTAGCATGGAATGAAGCACCAAAATCTAAAACCCATGAATCATCAACACTTTCTAAAGACAGAAGCAAAATATCCTCTTCGGATTTGATACTTACCACATTTTCCTCCTTATCTCCATATGATTTATCTCTTTCATTTTTCTTTTGATTCCAACAATCTTTCTTTTTGTGCCCTTGTTTCCCATAGTACCAGTAGTTGTTCGATCCTCTTGATTGAGACCTCCTCCCCTTTGACTTTCCTCTTGATTTCCCACAACTTTTAGAATTACTTCCTCTCGTAGTCGGTCTGCCCCAACTTTGTGCATTCAAAGCACTTCCCGATGTAGATCCACTTGAGGTTTCCCTACGAGTTTTCTCACTCAAAATAATACCAATCACATCATCATATTTTAGGGTACTAGATCCAAGAACAAAATTACTCATAGCCATTATCAAGCTATTCCAACTTTCAGGCAAAGAACACAAAATCAAGAGAGCCCTAATTTCTTCTTCAAAATTGATACACACAAAAGATAACTAACTAGTAATAGTATTAAACTCATTTAAATGATCTGTAACAGATCCAACTTTTTCCATTTTCATATTAAATAAACGCTTCATGAGAAATACCTTGTTTGAAGTGGAGGGCTTTTCATACAGTGTTGCTAGGGTTTTCATCAATTCTTTTGTCATCTTTGTTTTTGTAATATTAAATGCCACCAATGGTGGAAGGCATAATCGAATGCTTCCAAGTACCTTTTTTTCCTAAATATCCCATTCATCATTTTACATAGATCCCTGATTCTTGGCTTTGCCTTCCAATGGCTTCCATAAATCCTTCTGATACATATAGTCTTCCATTTGCATCTTCCATAACTAGAAGTTCTTCCCATTAAACCTTTCAACCCTTAGCTTAACTCATCTTCCATTGCTCCCACTCAACTGTGAGACTCCCACTCAACCATGAAACTTTCCTATAGAGGATAACTAAAAAACAACTAGGCTCTGATACCACTTGTTAGGATTAAACCACTGACAGAAATAACAATTACATGCAAATATAACCAATAAAAGAAAATAATATATCACATAGAAAAGAACACAAGGCACCAAGATTTAACATGGTTCACCCAATCCCTGGGCTACGTCCACCTAACAGAAAGTCCAATATTTTTATGATCTAGTGTAAAACTTGATTACAATCCGTAATCCCTTACAACTCAATACTACTGCAAGAACCAATTTCACATCACACCTTATGAAACAATCCCTAAACCTAAGACCTTTTATACAAGTATTTTAACTACTTTAGGGTTATAATTAATAATTACATGTTGCTAAAAATCTTGAAAAAATAGGGTGCAATTTTTTTTTTTCGTACAATACTTTCCTAATCAGTCACCATAATCTAACAGGGATTTGTTATTGAAAAGGTAAGTAAATAATAGAGAAAATATCTAATAGTTTAGCTTCTAAAGCTTGGTATAGATCCTTTTTGATCTTTCTTGAGTAGTATGGAACTATGATTTACCTTCTATTAGATTTGAAACTTCATTTATTGATCACTTGTGTGCTTCCCTTTCTCTTCTTATGCACATGATATGCCTTGTGTTTTTTAGGTACACTCCCCTCTTCTTTTCACAATCACTCTTGAAGATGATAAATTTTTTTAGTGCTTAACATATTCATATCCATTTTGTTCTTCTGAATCATTTTTGTCATTATAGCAAAGTTTCTTTCCCTTTCTATTTGTTGAATTCTATGAGCAAGGTGGTGTCAAGCTTCAAAAAGAAACCCACTTCTAACCCTATTCTACATGAGGGGCTGTTACTGCTCATCTATGAGCACTTCAAGGCTTAGATGATTAGTAACATCCTGTTGTAGGCTGGGAATGAGGAAATTGATAGCTCTAGCTATTCCTCTAACTCGGATGATATTCAAAGCAGTAGTTCTAAGGAAGGAGGGTTTACCTTCATGGGTAAAAAAGCTTCGCCAAATCTTAAGAAGTCTCCCTCCCCCATCATCCCTAGAGATTATGGTTAGAAGAAGATTGAGAAGGAGGAATAGGACACCTGTGATGAAAAGGAGGTGATGGAGTCTAAAGATGAGGAAAAGGAAAGGTAGGAGGAAAAAATGGATTCCCAGGGTGGGAAGAAATGCAAGAGGGTGGGCACAGAGGATGATAGGTTGCAGTAGGACTTGGACTCTTCCCCGATCCATCTCTCCCCTATCCATCCCCAGGCCCATCCAAAGGAGCAGACTCAAGATGGTTTTGGTGCTGAGTATGGGGAGGTGCTGGCCAAAGATAGGAGGTAATCATGGAGAAATTTTAATGTGAGGACCTCAAAAATGGGTATTTTCAGGGAAGTGATGAACCGCTAGATCCTGGTGGACAATCAAGAGGAACCACATCTTGAAGAGCTCATTGACCTTGTGATAGTGGCTATCTCTAATAAAGCTAGGGAATCTGGGATGAACCTCTTGAACAATGCCCGTAATAGCATGGTTGATAATTTTAGGTCAATCAAGTGGCTTTTTCACGAGCTAGAGGAGGTTAAGTAGAAAGTGGTTCAAATGGAAGGAGCCAGGAATCTTAAGGGCCTAGAGAAAGGGACATATTATGATGATAGGCATAGCTTGGCAAAAAGGAGGATCCACAATCTAGAAAATTATAATCACAATCTGTTGAGCCAGATGATCTCACTGCTTAACTCGATCAATAACAACATTTTATCTTTAACTAAGTGGCTTAAACATAGAGGTATGTAGGGGGATTTGGAAGGAAAATATAGGGGTAAAGCTAGATCCGATGAAGATAATACCACTGGTATCACCCTTTCTACTCTGGACCAAGAAAATCTTAGGACTCACCAACAAGAGGCCGAGGAGAACAAGATGGCACAAGAGGTTTCACATGTTATGCAGGAGCTGGAAAGAGAGATTGAGGAGTAGTTCCTGCTATTTTCCTTTTTGGCTGGCTTTTCATTCTAGCTTTTGACTGTTTCATTTTGTCTTTTTGGTTTCGCCTTTTCTTTGGTCTTTGTTTATTTGGTTAGGCCTTGTGCTCTTTCAGCCTTTAGACTTGTTTCTTTTGTGGTTGGGCTTCTAATGCTTATTTTCAACCCGATTTGTATTTACTCTCGGGTTTCAAGATCCCTGTAAAACTTGTTTATCTAATCAAAAACATATTCATAACCATAAAACCATATCATACATGCATCCATTAGATCATCCAATACCTTAACTTATTAGGTCACTGTCCTAGGTCAAAATAACTTTGCAAAAATGTAAACATGAAATACTACAAAATTATTAACATAATTTGACACAAGGATTTTATCTGGAAGCCCAATTTGGGAAAAGCCACTAGTAACATAGTACCCAATTTCACTCTTTTGAAGTGATGCCCTATTAAAGGCCAACTCTATTAAAGATTATAATACACATTGTTAAATGCAACCTGATTAAAGGATTTCAATCACCCTATCAAGAGTGAGCCTTGTTAGAGGACTTAAGAACATTCCATTAGAATGTCACCCAATTAAAGGATTTACAAATGACTATTTTGATTATGTAAAAAAAGGTTTTAAAGGACCCGAAACCTTTAACAAAGTATCAAAGAAGAACTAATAAAAGAGTTTAGGAAATAAAAGGCCTCAGAGAACAAACAAACAAACATAGAAACAAGAACCCAAGTACAACTATGCAGTAAAAAGATAGAAAAAGGAAAGCAAAAGGACATCACCTAGAAAACTATAAAGTTTTCAATAGGTCCACAACTTGGTCCACTAGAATGTTCATATTTTTCATAGAAGCTTTCATTTCATCCAATTTTTTCACTTCCACTCCTTCATTCTTCTTGAAATTGGCCCTTGTGTGCTTGCTCAGTCCCTAGTCCTCATTCACAATAGAGGAGTCAAGTCCCTTAGCCTAATCCATATTGTTCATAAATATATTAAAGTTATCAGCCATAGTCTTCAAAATGTTGTAGTTTTGGTCAGCCAATTTCTTGATCCCTTTTTTCCATAGTACTAACTATAGCATCCAGGATCTCCATCCTTTTTTGGATATCTTTATTTGCCTGTTCCATGTTCCTATTCTTGGTTTCAATTGGTGGCACCTATTTCATTAAGTTTTAAACTTCTTCCACATTGCCAATGGCATCAGATAGCCTATCAATATGCTGGCCTAGCGTATGCTCCCCCCTTGCCATCCTACTAAGCTACTCATAATCCTTTGAAATCTCATGCATTTACTATTTAAGGGTCTCAACATCCTTAAAAAATTTCCCCTGGGTTATGCATGAAACCCTTTAGGGACCCCTTCTCACCCTCTTCCCTGTTATGTTCAAAATAGTGCTTCTACTCCCCTTGTTTGTTTTTATCCAATGCCACCTCCTTGGGAACATTGTCATCACCCTCATCCTGAGCCAACACCATTTTTATTTTTCTTTCCATCCTTTTGATTAAAGGTTCATCATTAGAGGGGACAAAGACCCTATCCACATTCTTACTCCTATTACCCGAGGCCTTCCCTGTAGTTCCTCTCTTTTGAAAGCCCTTTCTTATCTCCTCCTTGTAGTCACTATCTTGATCTGACTCACCCCCCTTACCCTTCCTTTTCTTCTTGGAAGCAATACCAAAATCCCCTTTCATGTTTAACTTTACTTCCACCTCATCCACTTCATCCTCGGTATCCTTATCAAAGTCCTCCTTTGAATCACTACCCTCCATCTCAAAATCAATCACTTTCTTACTCTGCCAGGGTCTATCCACCTTTCTTGACTTAAGAAGGTTCATAATGAGAATCATTAACCCCTCATGGCATGCATGATCTCTATCAAGGTCATTTTGAAAGGCCATAATGCAATTAGCTAGAGATTGTCTAAGATAAAAGGCGGATTTATCCTAATCCCATGCCTAAAATGATTGAATAACATGAAATGGTGACCATAAATCTTAGTAAAGTGCCCATCCAATGTAAGCTAATCAATAATAAAAAACACAACAAATATCCAAGGGTGCAAAATGGAAGTTGGGTTAAAGTAGGAATCACCTATTTTAACTAGTTTGTTGTGTTCTTTGGCTGAATCTGCAAACTCATCAATTTCCCTCTTTAAGAGCTTCCTATCCCAATAAAAATTAATTCCCTCCATTTTCCCTCCATTTACAAATGACTATTAGGTCAACCTTAATCCAAAGGATTTATCCATACTGATATAGTTGTTAGAAAGTAATAAGGAGACTTGATCTGATAATCAAATACAACTCATTTGCAGATTACAAACCTCTAGTTCAGTCCTCCATTTTTATTGGAATTCATACTCTTCATCTCTAACAACTTGTTCATCCTTTAAGCATTTAACCTCTTAAGCCTTCTTTCTTTGTATTCCAATCTCAATCTCTTCTATTTGGCCACCATAGGAAGCAACACCCTAGACTTCTTGTACATGACAACCTTTGCTTCTAGCTTGCTATTTCTATAAATAGAGATTTTAGAGATTTTTCTATTTAACCACAATCATCCATTTTAGGTTTAGGTAAGATTCAATGAATCTAACTACTTTTCCATTTTAGTTTATCTAAAAACTTCTTCTATAATCTTCCTTGAATTTGCCTCAAAATGGTTTATCTTGAATTCTATGCCACCATCTCATCATACTTATCTTCCACACACTTCACATAATTCAATAAATAAAATTAGTCAACTCAAATTTGTCAAATCTTTGATTTAACACTTTTTTCTGTCACTCAACATCTACACTATTCACTTGACAATAATAGTCTTTTGATGCTTAACTAACATTGGGTTGTTCGAAACTAGCTACATCTTCTTAGCTCAGTCACTACTATTATTTCCCTGATGCTCAATACTTACTAATTTTTACTAACACTTGGCATATTTTAACTTTCTTCTTAACCTAAACTAGAATTTGCTTGGCTTACACTATTTGTTTTGTCAAGCTTGGTAGACAATTTTTATGAAAATACTTCTTCTTGGCTTAGCTAAAGTAACCATTTACTTTAGCCTTAAGTAGATCAAAAAAACATAATATCATCAATGTCTTATTTGGTGTTAGTGTTCCTTTTATACAATAAATAACTCAACCTTTCTCTAGGTTCTCTTATTATCCTTTCTTTTCAAATCCTCTTCATCGATAAAACAAATGATAGCATTCAGACCAAAAAGAAATGATATCACCAACAAGTAGGAATTTTGAAATCATTGACAAAATAATTATTGTTCCATGATAGGTTCTCCACTTCAAATAATATCTTTTCAAAAATCTCTGATCACTCTTCTTCACTTTATGAGATTCCACCTTAGCTGGACTATTTTGTCTCTTTGGCTAATCACTTGGTAATCTAACCTTTACTATTTCAAATTTATTTTCTTTTATACTCTTCTCTTTTTTTTCTTGGAGTATTTGATCTAGGAATTCAAATTTTTAATTCTCACCTTACTTACAAGCTCAGCTTCCCATTACAGTAGTGCACTTCTCTTGTCAGGTTGTCATGTATTAGTACAAGTGTGATAGATGCCATGACTTTCTTTATTTGGAAAGAATTCCAATTTGAATTCTTTTTATTATTCCTTGATCCTTTCTCCCATCAGAATTAGATGCAACATTGACTACACTCTTATCCTCTACATAGCTAAATAGTCATGAGCTTCTTGCTTCATTCTCATCATAATGACTAGGCTAAATTAACTCACTATTGTATCTGTTATTTCTTCCACTTTGATTCCTTTTTCTTATGTGGAATTAACTTAGCATTCTTTGTCTAAGTAGAATGCTTTTTTCATCGTCTCTACTAGGATTTCACATCTCTTTTATTTTGATTACCCTTGTGAGTTAGAGTCACACATTAACATGCCTTGCTAGTTGTGCCTCTCTACTAGTCATGATTCCTTCAAATGTATTGTGAATAATGACAACACTTTTTATGACTAAGTCTACTAGTCTATCTATTAGTTAGTCTTCAAGACACTTAGGAAAACACTTATATGAAACTTAGGTACTTAAATTCAAATATTGGTCATCTATTCATTTCAGTCTTTCTTAAACATGAGGTTGGAAATTTTTTCTAGGCATGATCCTCTATTTCTTTATCCAATACCATTATTTATTTCCTTATTGAGGTACTATAACCCTATTTTTCTCTCTTATCCATCTACCCTTACCTTGGATTGAGACACAATTAGAAATCCCACACATACCTTATTTCTTTGTAACTAAATTGAAATAGAGTCTTATTTTCCTAGCTATAGGCCACTATTAATAGTCTTTCTGCAAGGATTTAAGCTCAAATTTGGCTTGAATGTCTATGGAAGAGTTTTGGGGGGAAACTTGGTCTTATGGTTACAATACTTAACTCTAACTACGAAAAATGACATGATATGTATAAAACCCCATTTCTTCTCAATTTAATAGCTATACCAATCCATTATCTATTATTAGCATTCATTATCAAGATTTCATAAGTACATCTATTTTTGTTAGTTGATTTTCACCAAGTGCAAGGAGAAAAACTAATAAAATAAAGAGCCATCAAGCTCAAGGAATTTTAAAATTAATTCCTCTAAATAAATCAAGGTTTTTTGTCACATAGATCTAGCTTCTTTCTCTTAGTAGAGGCCAAAAAAAGGTTTTTTAATATCAAGGAGGGAGATCACAACCATTTATCTTTATTCAATCTCTCTCTCTCTCTCTCTCTCTCTCTCTCTCTCTCTCTCTCTCTCTCTCTCTCTCTCTCTCTCTCTCTCTCTCTCTCTCTCTCTCTCTCTCCCTCCCCCCCTCTCTCTCCCCTCATTATTTTGGAAAATTACCACATCTATTCCATGAGGTTTTATCTTTAATGAGTTCCTCTTGGATTTTTAGGTTTGGTCAAAGCTATTGCATCAACATATTTGATCTCATTTAAAAGAATCATTGCATGATCAAGGTATGATATACTTAATTTTCTAGACTTGAACTCTTATACATGATAGCACACTTTACTCTATTTCATTTCAATTTAAGGTTTATTCAACCTTCTTCTGCACTTTTATGTGTACACTTTTTAGGTTTTGGAGCCACCAAACCAAGATCATGTAGATCAAGTATAGTTAGAGATCATCAAAAGTTTATCCAAAACTTCCCAGTATAGGATGAGTTTTGACCTATCTCTTCCACTTTCACCTTGGATTTTACCCACTAGTAAATCTTGAGCTTTTCCTTCTAGATCTGTAAATTTCTACCCAATATTACTCAATTTTTTATAGTAATTTCCATTTTTCTACAACTTACCAAACTAAGCACTCTAATAACAATACTTTATCAATTACCTCTATTTATATAAGGACCATTAATCTCATTTAGTGCTTAATTTTCTTCTTGTGCCTATTGGAGGCATGTTCCTTTCAAATGTATAATTATTGATAATGGAGGTGATTTATGTACCTATTTTCCCTACTTCCATTTTCCTTATATACAACTTGATAATTTTGTTAATCATTATTATAAAAAATGAGGATAGATATGGTTTTTATATGCATATCACAACACCTTAGGGATTAAAACTCAAGTAGCATGATTGCTAATCTAAATATCCTACTAAATCATTGAGATATGACCCTATTTCCAATTTGGGCCAAATATTAAAGCAGTAAAATGACAGAGGATTTTTGTTCCCAAGAACATAATTACTTAGGCATTATGTTTCATCTAATTAGAGCCTAGGTCAAGACCACAAGTCCCAAACAATTAGGAGATGCCACATTATAGAGAGTAAATAGTTCCAAGTTTAGGAGAAGATAAGGTAACAAATGGTAACATTGGGCCTAGCCGATGAAATAAATTATTGCATTGTAGGAAAAATAGAGGATCACACATATAAATAAGGGTTTGTATTGATTTAAAAAATATTTAAATGTGGACCTATATTTAAATTTATGTGTCAATTAAGCCCGCATGAAGTCCTACTACAGAAACACAATAAGGTGGGTGGTAAATAGTTATTAAAGTGTGTACACATGTCAAGCACTTACAATTACAATAGTACATTGCGTACAAATTTAGGGTTGTTCTATGCAAGTAGAAGTAATTGGTGGGAATTATAAATTACTTAAACAACTAAAGGTATTTTTATAATTAATAGTAGAAAATGAACAAAAATGGTCTATTGAATATATTAATATTTACTTTATTAGATAAATATATATATTTTTTAAATTTAAATATAGAGGAAGAGGTTAAATTTTTATTAAATAAATAATAAATATCTATTTAAACAATAGAGGATTTATGATTAGATAATAAAATGAATAGAACAATTATTTAATTGTGTAATGACATTTTTTGGTGTCTACAAAATTGTGATGGGTCACTATAATAGGTCAGTCTGAATGATTTTATTACCATAGTCAAATAGGGCCTTCACACCTATAAATAGGAGATTAAGGGACCATTTGACTCATTTGTATCATAAAGTCATAGGATAATATTGAGGATAATAATGGATCTAAAAGTTGAGGAAGATGCCAGACATTCTAGTCATGATATATCAATTTGTGTGTGTAGTACTTTATATAGTTAGAGGAGTGGGAGGAGTTAGTCAAAACCTTGTCATTTTTATTCTTGTACCATATTAAAATGGAAGAATCCACAATTTAAGACCTTTTAGCTCCCTTCCTTTAGTAGCCTTATGGACCATGGATGGACTTGTGTTTACTCAACTCTTTCTCCTATTTAGTTATGTCAGTGCAATTTCCAAGACCTTAGGATTAAATCCTTGTAGGCCAACCCTAGAATAGGTCAACTTAGATGAACCTCTTTTGGAAGAGGTTGAACCAGGTCAAATTGTTCTAGAATAGGTTGACCCAGATTGAACTTTTCCTTAAGGATTTTGAGGCCTAGGACCAATTTTGTCTTAGGGTTACAAATTTGGAAATCGAGTGACCCCACTGACTTGCTTTATTTCCAAGCCCAAAAAATAGTATAATAGGAATCCTAGGGACCTCACCATCACATTAAGACATCAGATGGAAATCACAAGATATTAAGAAGCAAATCTAAGAACTCATGGAAGAGGAATTCCTAGATCATTTCAAGTATTCATCAAACATTCAAGATTCAAGGATTCTTTGTGAGCATTTACTCTTCAGTATATCATGTTTATTGGTCATCAAGGGAGGAGATCTACATTGAGGAATTCATCATAGTCTTACATCCATGGATCCATGATGTAGTTTTGGTAGATTCATTGCATTTGTGGAGATTTCCTACATTCTTCATTATAAATTTGACATTGACAACATACAAGCATTGAAAAATCCTTATTGGTAAGGGTTTCTTTAAGCAAGGTGAAAATTTAAATTTGTCTTGCTTCCTTTCATGTTTTACATTTCAATTTCAAGGTTAATTCCTCAATCTAGGGCTTGAAAAAACAAGCCCTCATCAAACCAAAAAAAACCAAGTTTTACTATGTGTAGGAGCAAAGTATGAAAATTATGATTGCAAATCCAAAAATTAATTGCTAAAAAATTTCCAAAGAAGTTGGGTCAACTTTGGTACTTTTTCTTGAGAACATGTCCATATTCCTATAAAGTATTCTGACACTTTATCACTAGGTCAAAATTTTCCTGGAGGCCTAAGAAAAATAACATTTCCTAGGATTTCTATTGTGATTATGAATTTATATTTGGAAGATCAATCATAGGTTTAGATCCATGATTTTTGGAGTGAAAATATATGAGTTTGAATCAAAACCTATACTTTTGAATCTTAATAGAAATATCAAAATTTTCCTTTCTATGGAAAATATCTCCTTCTTGTCAAGATATATTTTCTTGCACATTTTGAGGTGAGTACTTTATCATTTATTTTACTTTTTAATCTAGACACATTTTCATATCTTAATTGGGTTGATTGTATATATTTTGTACCTAGATCTATCTCACACTTCTCTATAATCAATTAGTTCAATTTCACATTTAAATTTATACACCCTTAATAACATCCATATTCCATGAATGAGGAATTGCATGTGTACTTCCTTGTTGTAATTTGGCATTAGTACTGACATCCTTTTATCCCTTTAGGTTTCACTAATCTAACTTGGTTTATATTGACAATTATGTTTTGAGGCCCCTATTTCTTTTGTATTGAATATAATAAAAATGGAAGCCCTTCATTTATATATCTTATTGAGTGCTTCCATTTCCCCACTAAAAAAATGTTATTGTGGATTTAATGATCATTAATTGGGCTTAGAAATAAAAAACACATATGCACATGAACTAAGTTCTAGTATGTATGAAACCTATAGTTATAGTATTAATGCACTATCCAAAGATGCATATTAAAGGTTTCATGTAAATGATATCTAAAGTGGTTAATATTTTGATGTTTTACAAAGACAATTTTTTTTTGGGTTTGTTTTCTAGGGTTTCACAAGTGTTGGGAAACTATGCATTTGCTAAGAAATAATGCTTCTAGTAAGGATTTGCACAAATGACAATCAACACTACATTTGGCCCTATTTTTTGATGTTAGTTTATAATAGAGGGAGCACATTTTTTGAAATTGGTATTTTTTTCAATTGCCCCCTAAAATATTTAGAATCCTGACTAACTATTTCAAGGCTATCAAAATTTTGATGGTCATATGGAAACATAAAAAAAAGATAAAGACAAAATTATTTTCATAATTGACCACACACAAAAAGCACAATTCAACCAACATGGGGTTTGAGCATGAAATTCCCATGTGCGTCACTCATTGTTTCAATCCCACATATCATCAACTATTTGGGCATGGACATGTACTACTTCAAGTTTATGTGATTTGAAAATGAAATTTATTGAAACCTAATTTATGTGATTTGAAAATGAGGTTTATTAAAACCTTATGTATATTTGAAAATAAAATTTCCTAGCTTGAAAAATAATTTTATTTAAAAATGAAATTGCTTCAAACTACTAAAAATCTATGAAAAAACACCATCAATTATTCTTTAAGAACACTACAACCCTTTTTGCATTTGAGAAACACAATTTGTGGCACAAATCATTTCAAGATGATTTCCTATCAACACTAAGTTATGACACATATGTGACCCCCTAGACCAACTATACAACATTCCCACTACCAAGGCATTCATATATTTATTTAGTATATCCATTGACTCTTATTATATTTTTTTAAAATTATGTTTTGTGTGGTTTTGATTTATAAAGCTAACTGGGATTTGACGAGAAATAGCTGAGTTTTTTCAAAGGTGGGTAAGAATATAAACAACAATGAATGAGCAAGCACTAGATAGTGCAATTCTTTGACTATTATCATAAATAATAACTAGGCCTTGACTTGTTCATTCCCATCACATGATTATGAATTAGACAATCCAAATAATCCTTTATTGATCTTAGCTACAACCCCCAAAATTCATTTTTGTTCCCCTATGACCTAATTTTGCATTCACTTATTTTCTACCATTACCAACAAAACATATATTCATGTACACACACATTCTCTCTTTTAGGCTTTTGCGATACATGATAGGAGAATTTTTTAATAGTCCCCCTCCTCAAAACCAAGACCTCCCCTCCCCCTCTTTCAATGATAATGATATAGACACATACTCTTTTGACACTAATAAAAGCCTGTCTATGGTGATTCTTTTCTTACAAATGTACACATCAGGCTAAGGGATTCCATTTCAGTCTGGCAATAGGATTCATCCATATTCATCTTTGATCTATACCTCTCCACACATCCTATCCCAACCCATTTTCCCACTTCTCCTAACACCCATATAAGAAGTCAACACAACATCTCCCCACAACCCACATATTAGATTTTTCAAAAGGTTAAATGAGTAGATTGGGAAGATAATTCAATAATAAAGTCTCTTAACTTTGGTTATATTCATGTTAACATTGATACACAACTTCCTCTTGGATTTAGGTTCCATCCCACTAATGAAGTGCTCATAACACATTATCTCTTGAGAAAAGTTTTAGACACTAGTTTCATAGGAAGGGCCATTTTTGAAGTGGACCTAAAAAAGTGTAAGCCTTGGGACCTCCCTCATATGTTTAATTGCCTTCTTTACTATTCATTATGTGTACAATCCCACACACCCATATGATCTTGAATGATGATACATGTATACTGAATGCTGAGTGTCTATACTTAGTACTCCAAAATCATCCATTTCATACCTTTATCCATACACAATTTCTTTATACTTTCTTTTTACTTACATGATCATTTCATTTCATACAAGCATCTAAAAAATTGTGTCAATCCAAGCTCTCAACTATAATGTTAGGGCCCAAAATCTAAATGATTATTGTGATCTGTATTTGCAAAGTGAGTTTTATTTATTAGAACAACCTGCTATTACTTTCTAATCATTGCATTAGTATTGAAATCCTTTAATCAAGGTTGACCTAATAGTCATTTGTAAATCCTTTAATCAAGATGACATTTTAATCCTGTAAATCTCAACAATGATTTCCTCTCAACTATATGATTATTGTAGAGGAGCAATTCTAAATGTTAATAATAATAATCATTTGGACCTATTAAGTTAAAGTTCTAAATGATTATTATATAGAGTAGTTCTAAATATTGATATAATTTATTGAAGAGTGTCCTTGGGGTCTTCTTGTTAGGGCCTTTGACCAACATTGACTCATGGACATTTGTTGGTCCACATAACCTTATTGGGTCTAAAGGAAAACACATCAAACAACTTGATGCCCCTAATCACATCAACCAAGTTGTTTGGTACTACTTATGTTTCTAGATATATAATGATGTCATTCCCATATATGTTTGTTTGATTATATATTTATTTCTATTTAATAGTTTATCTAAGGTTAATAATACATGAGATTTATTAATTCAAAATATAAACAATTTTGATGTTATTTCTAGATTAGATTATGTCTTAACATTTTAATCCAAGTTTCAAATCATATTAAATGTGATCTATTATTAGAATGATAGATGAAACATTGATTAAAAACTAAGACAACTCTCTACATTCTAATGATAGATCATGAAAAGTGATTAGAAATGTTAATAAAGAAACTAAGACATTCTCTAATGTAGAAGCACCACTAAAAGATAAATATGTTTACTTCATGATACATTTGACTTCTTGCCAACTTAGCTAGTCAAACATAAATAATAAAAAAATATAGATTCGTGTCACCTTTTAGGTATTGGAACTACAATTAGATCATTTTTTATGTTTTCATTGATGTAAAACCTTATTGGTAAGACAATTTATATTTGAGTAGAGTGCTATATCAAGATGATTGATGAAGAGGATTTGAGAAGAAGAGATAGCAAAAGGACATAGAGGAAAGGTTGAGTTATGTGAAACTACAATGGGCACTTGATTAGTTAGACCTTGACAAGATAATGTGATTGCTTAATCATAACCTAAGTGGAGAAGGAAGTTGTATTGAAGCCTAGAAGGAATGATTAAATAAAGACCAAATGCATAGGCTTGAATGAGAAAAGAAAAAAATATTAAGGAACTATAAGTATATGCCAAGTGATGCTAGTTTTGAGCAAGAGATACTATAAGCCAAGTAGAATACAATGTTGAATGAGCATCAATATCGACTGAGTATCAATAAGTATGTTGAACATAACAATTAGTATTGATTGAGTAGTATGGTGATGATCGAGTGTGAGAAAGCTGTGTAGGCCGAGTGACAACATTTGATAGTTTGTGAGGAAATCTTGATTCCAGCTAACACAATTGAATTCTTGGAAAATGTAAAATGTGTTGAAGATAAGGATTGATGACCTAGAGCATGTAATACATAACAAATTGTCTTTGAGCATTTCTAGGCATGGATTCAAAGAGAAGTTTTGAGAAGTTTCTAGAAGAGAAAGGAGGAAACAAAAATATGGAAGGATTCAATGAATCTAACCAAACTGTAAGATCCACCATGATGTTTAAGTGGAAAATATCAGAACTACCTATTTAAGGAGGCATAAGGGTGACCTAACAAGGTGGACAAGTAAATGTTTTGTTACTACTATTGACTAGCCAACTTAAGTAGGAAGTTGAGTAGAGTTATGAAAAGGTGAAGTGTGATCACTTGAAGGATTTACAAGAAGATTAGAGACATAGATGATGATGGAGGCCAGTCAGGGGATCAACATATTAGCTACATTGTGATTTGTATTTGCAAAGTGTGTTGTATTTATCAAAAAAACCTACTATTACTTTCTAATCATTGCATCAGTATTGAAATCCTTTAATCAAGGTTGACCTAATAGTCATTTGTAAATCCTTTAATCAAGATGACATTCTAATGCAATGTTCTAAATTCCTCTAACCAAGCTACTCCTAATAGGGTGATTTTCCTTTAACAAGATCATATTTAAAAACATGTCTTGTAACCTTTAACAAGGTTATCTCCTCAGAAAGCTCACTTTATAAGAGTGAAAATTGGTATCATGTTAGTAAGTTTTTCCCATATTGGTTTTCCATGTTAAATCTTGGAGTTATACTTATGTGGATTTTATTTGAATTTTTTAACTATTAATGTTTTATATTTTGCAAAGTTTGTTACTATTAGGACATTGGATTGTAACTTTTACATTTCTATAGAGACCAAGAAACTTAATGATTAAATATGAAGTATTTGAAGTGATTAAAAGTTGAATTGGTGCATCCCAACGCAAGGATAATTGATTCATCCCCCCTCTTAGTTATTCTAAATTATTCTAACAATTGGTATTAGAGCCATGGTGCTTGTAAAGAAAAGTTTGAAAGTACTTGAAGCTAAAAATCAAGATGTAAAAAAAAGAAGTACCAAGGCTGAACAAGGAGAACTTTCTTGCATGAAAAAGTCTAATGAAGTTGCATTTAGTAGGAATTGGAGAAGGAGAAATATACTATGTGGAAAATGCATATGTAGAGATACCAAGACCTCTGACATCTCAATAGATGAACAAGAAGTAAGAATATAATCAAAAAATGTTGGAGATTGCATCATCCCTAAGTTATACCAAGTCTGATGATATAAAAGAGTGCACCATTACTAAGAAAATGTGGGATACACTATAAACTATCTATCGAGGAGATACAAAATGTTTTAAGAGAAAAATTAGAAAGCTTGAGAGGCAAGTTTGATGAGATGAAAATAACATAAGGTGAAACCATTTCTCAATATGGTGGATGAGTTAGAGGTGGTAAATTCTATAACAAGATCTAATGGAAAGATTGATGATGAAACTATGATTGGGAAGGTACTAGGAACCTTACTTCCTATTTATGCTATTAGAATTTCTACAATACAAGAACTAAAATGTACCCTTAGCAACAATATAACTTTAGAAGGATTAGTTTGTAGACTTACTACTTTTGAATTGTCAAATTTTGATAATTTTACTCCCACTACTATTGAATCTACTTTCAAATCTCAATTGGTTCTTAAAAAGAAAGGAAAAGGAAAAATGTGTGAATAGTGATAGTGATATCTTTGATGATGATCTTGAAGCATTAATGGCTAGAGAACTTCGAAGAGGTAAAGGGAAATTCAAAGGTAAAATTCCTATAATATGTTTTTCATGCAACAAAGTTGGTTACATTGTTGCAAGGTATCCTAATAGAGAAGAGAAGGATGAAAGGAAGGAGAGCAAGTGTAAAGGTAGAAGAGATGATAGAGACACTAGAAGAAACAAGGACTACACAGTTAAAACTAAGAAATCTTGTTATATTTCTGAAGAAGAAACTAACAATGATTATTACAATAATGATGAAGAAGTTGTATATCTTTCTATGAAACAAGATTCAAACGAAGATGAGAAAATTGCATTAATTTCATATGTGAGTCAAGGTGATGGATGGATTTTTGGTACTGGTTTCTCACATCACATGACTAGTGACTAAAGTAAGTTTAAAACCTTGAAACAATATAAAGATAGTTTTGTGAAGTTTGGTAATGATGCACCATGTCTTGTGAAAGGTAAATGATAAATAAAATTGACTGATAAGATCAGGCGTGACAAAGTTTATTGGGTTAAAGAACTTAACTATAACTTGTTGACTATTTTGCAGTTGAAAAAATTAGGATACAAAGTTTAATTATATCATAAGAAGGCCAAGATTTGATGCTAATGGTGAATTAATTGGAAGTGGAGAACATACTAGAGGTAACTTGTTCTATCTAGGTTTATATGATGAGACTTGCTTGTTTGCACAATTTGATGATATATGGCTGGGAATGAGAGGTTAAGTCATGTGAACTTTGATAATTTGGAAAGCATTAGCAAGATGAAAAGAGTAAGAGGATTACCAAAATTGAAGAAACATGATAATTCTATGTGTAAACAATGCCAGCTAGGTAAAATGAAAAAGTCTAGTTTCAAGAGAAAAACCTATTCCTTTAATGATATTTTGGAATTGGTTCATACCGACCTTTGTGGCCTATTGGTGTGCAAAGATATTGTG
Source organism: Cupressus sempervirens (assembly GCA_028749045.1). NCBI lineage: Eukaryota > Viridiplantae > Streptophyta > Pinopsida > Cupressales > Cupressaceae > Cupressus > Cupressus sempervirens. The sequence continues at coordinate 459,986,466 of CM053792.1, forward strand.
GTGATAAATATTTCATTATATTTGTTGATGACTACTCTAGAATGATGACTGTGATGTTTCTTAAATAAAAAAATGACATTATTCAATTGTTCAAGTGATATTTGGTAAGAGTTGAAAAGGAAATAGGTAAAATTATGAAGTGCTTGAGATCTAATAGAGGAGAAGAGTTTATCTCTAATGAATTCAACATATTCTGCAATGATAAAGGAATCAAGAGATAGATGTTAACATGCAGGAACCCTCCACATAATGGAATAACTAAAAGGAGGAACAAATCAATCATAAATTGTGTTAGAACATTGATAATGGAGAAGAATGTATCACATAAATACTTGAGAGAAGCTATAAGTATAACATGTTATACTTTGAACTGAGTATAGGTCAAGAAAGGTACACATGTTACACCCTTTGACTTATGGTATGGGTATGCACCTAATGTGTGTAGGAGTTGAGAATCTGACTCTGAAAATGCACCAAGATCACATGCAATGCAAATAACTTGCTAAAGAGAAACCTAGGGAGCAAAGAGCTTGAAACAAATATCGCACAAGAGAATATTTCACAATAGGAAATTAGAATTGCTATGTAAATGGAATGAATTTACAATGAGAGAGAGGTCACTTATAAAGACCTCAAGGAAGATTGCAGAACAAGCTTGGAAGGTGGTAGAAGATAAGTTTGACAACTAAGCACACTTTCTACAAAAAGTGGAACATGCTAGAAGGGAACAAACTCCTATGTTGTCAACAACTTATCTCTACAACTATTAACTACATGCATTTACCTAAGTAAGCTTCAGTAATAGAATAATAAATAAATAAATAAATAAATAATTATTTACTCTAACACCCCCCCTTAAGTGCAACTTAGGGGAATGCCTTAAGCTCACAAAAAATAAGATGAAATGTAGGATGGGTCTCGGCAACAAGGCCATGTTAGGTACCCATGAAAAATGCAAGAAAATACAACCTCTGCAAATGGAGAAAGAGGGAAAACCCCATGGGAAAAACCCTCCTCCAAAAAGAGGTAAAAAAAAACATGCTGAAAAAAAACATGAAGTGAAGGAAGGATGGCCTCAACCAATCCCCCCAAGGACAACTTTCATAACCCCAAGCATTGATCACAGTTGAAGAAAGTGGGGCAATGCAAAAGGCTTAGTGAAGATGTCTACAAACTGTCCAGGGGTAGGAATGTACTCCAATGCAATAACACCATCTTGGATCAGCTGATTGATGAAATGCATGTGCAACTCAATGTGCTTGGTAACCTGATGTTCTACTGGGTTACAAGAGATGTCGATGGCACTCTGATTATCACACCACAAAATAGTGGGACAATTTGGAGGAAATACAAACTCAGTCATTAACTGATGAAGCCATAAAGCCTCCTGACTAGCAAGAATTGTGGCCATGTACTCAGCCTTTGTAGATGAAAGTGCTGGAGCATGCTGATTTTTGCACGATCATGTGATGGGACTAGAGCCAAGGAAAAACACAAAGCCAAAAGTACACTTTCAATCATCAATATCACTGGCCCATTTCGAGTCAGTGTGGCCAACAATATGTGGAGTCCCCGAAGTGTAATGAATGCCATACATGAGTGTGCCCTGAATGTAGCACAAATACACCTGGCAGCTTGCCAATGAATCTCATGAGGGTCCTAAGAGAATCAAGAGACTAGGCCAACCACAGAAGAAAGATTAGGGTGGGTGTGTGTCAGGTACAATAGGCTTCCAACCAACTATCAATACAAAGTAGCATCCATTGTAGGTGAGGAGCAGGAGGTAGACAAAGTAACACCTGACTAAAATGGTGTAGGAGTAGCCTTACAATCAAGCATGTGAAAGCAATGAAGCATTTCAAGAGCATACTTCTGCTGATACACAAAAATGCCAGTAGGAGATAGATGAATCTAAAGACTAAGAAAGTAGTGCAGCAAACCAAGATCAATCATCTCAAACTAGTCCATTAGTGCATGCTTAACATCCTAGAGAATGGATGATGAACTACCTCTAAGGATAAGATCATCAACATACAAAACAAGAATTAGAATGTTATCACCAAGATGTTGAATGTACACTGTGGGATCAGAATGGCAGCGAGTGAAGCCTATAGACAACAGAAAGGAGTCCATCTTCTCATACCAAGCACTAGGGGCTTGCTTGAGACCATATAATGAATGTCAAAGCCTAAAAACGAAGGTGGGTTCCTACACAAAAGCTAGAGGCTGCTCCATATAAATCTCCTCAGTGATATCATCATGCAGGAAGGCACTTTTCACATCCATCTGATAGACTGGCCATCCCTGTGAAGTTGCGAGGGATAAGACAAGGCATATAAAATTCATCTTGGTGACAAGGGGCAAATGTCTCAGAATAATCAACACCCTCAACTTGTGAAAAACCCTTTGCAATGAGATGAGCCTTATGCTTATCAATAGAACCATCGGCAACATACTTAGTGTAGTAAATCCACTTACAACACACTAGTTTTCTCCCCTTGGGAAGAGAACAAAGATCCCATGTGTGATTCTTCATCAAAGAAGAATATTCCTCCTCCATTGCACTATCCCATTCTGAATGTCCTGTTGCCTCTGCAAATGTTTGAGGATTAGTACTAACAGCATGATTGAGTAGACCGAAACCTGCAGTGTGAGAACGGGTGCGACAAGATTTGGATGGGTCACCAGCTAGAGATCCTATAGCTTCAACAGTAGCTCGAGCCCATTTGGGCATCTGGGGAGGATCTTGTGGTGGATGTATATCGAGATCACCATGATCATCATCCTCATCATCTGTGAAACAAAGTGGAGATGAAGAGGGAGTAGTGGGAGCTAAAGGAGTCACTGGAGGCAAGGAATGCACTGCAGGAGGGCTTTCATCAAACTGGACATCCCATTGAAATAGTACCTCTCTTGAATCAGGATCAAATAACCTATAAGCCTTTACATCCTCGTAGTAGCCAACAAAAATTAGTGGTAGGCTCTTCAGGTCCATTGCTTTCCTCTGAGCATCAAGTACAAATGCATATGCTATACTCCAAAAAACTTTGAATGATAATACATTAGGCTTGACATGGGACCAAGCCTCCTCAGGAGTCATATGTCAAAGTGCCTTGTGGGGCATCTGATTCAAAATGTAGTTGGCATAATTGACTGCCTCTGCCCAAAAACATGAACCCATGGACCTAGATTGAATCATGCAATTTGCCATCTCCTGAAGGGTTCTGTTCTTTCTCTTGGCCACACCATTATGCTAAGGAGTTTAGGGTACTGAAAGCTGATGCTGAAGACCATGCTCAGAACAAAAATCTATGAAATCTTGGTTCACATACTCCCCTCCATTATCTGTACGTATGCACTGAATAGAAAGCCCATATTACTTCTCTAAAAATGCCTTGAAAACTTGAAATGAGTCAAAGACATTAGACTTGTACTAAAGAAAGTACACCCACGTGCGTCTAGAGAAGTCATCAATGAATGTAAGCACATATCTAGCACTCGAAAAAGAAGGAGTAGGAAATGACATGAGGTCACTATGAATCAACTCCAAAGGTGCTAAAGCACTAATGGATCATCCATGTGGAAAAGAATCCCTTTGTTGCTTGCTAAGTGCACATCCCTGAAAAACACCATTTGGATAGGAAATTTGGGGAAGCCTAAGAACAAGTGCCTATGGGCTCATTTGCTAAAGATATATGTAATTGACATGCCCAAAATGTTCATGCCAAAGTATGCTTACTGAATCTACATGTGCAACTAAACATGAACTTGTGTCATCAGAAGACTCAAATCCATCAAATCTATAGAGGCAAGATATAGAGTCAACACTCCCAATGGCCACAATCATCTCTAGATCATGCAAGTCCCAAATAACCACATTATGTGGTGAGAACTCAATTGTCTTCCCAGAGCCAGAGTGGAAAATCTGATAGATATACATAAGGTTCATCAAAATATCAGGAACACAAAGTAACTCCTACAGAGAGCCCCCTACCAAAGCAATAGTACTAGAACCTAAAATTGAAAGTTGTGAAGTGTTCCCAACTGCAATCTATGTGGTGGCACAAGGAGCAAGCGAGGTAAGCAACTTAGGAGTGTTTGCGATATGGTGAGAAGCCCCAGAATCAAGAATCCATAAAGGTGCTAAAGTCATAGCTCGTGCAGAAAGAGCATGAACTTTCCCTGCAGGTGGAGATGAAGACTGAGAAGCTGAAATTTGATGCTCCTTCATGGCTTCCTCTAAAGCTTCCAATCATTTCCAGCACCTAGAAACTGAATGTCCATCTTTCCCACAAAAATTGCAGTTCTCAGTCAATTTCTTCTTGGTCTTGGAGGTAGACTCACCTGACTTTGAAGAATCTTTACCCTTGGGAGGGTTTGATGGAGGATTAGCTAGAGGCCTAGGATCAGATTTTGATGTGTATTTCTTCAATTTTCCTTTCTTCTTTGATTTCCCCTTAGAATTTTGAGCAACCAATGCTTGGCTGGAAGAGCCAGAGACATCCACCTGTTGGATCTTTGCCTGTTCCCTAGTCAACCTATCACAAAATGTCTCGAATGTAGGCATTCTATGTCTGTCTCCAAGGGAATCCATGGTGGAGTAGAAAGTAGAAGAAAAAACCTAATACTGCCCCTTTAGCTTTGAGAGTATAAAAAATATGCACTCATCATCAATTTTGTTCTTCCCACATCCTTGTAAAACTGCATGTAGGGATTTGAACTTCATCATAAAGTCCTCGATGGTGGGAAAATTGCTTGGTGATAAAGAAGTCAACTCTACATCCAACTGAAGTGCCCATTATTCATTCACCTGACCAAATAAAGTCTAAAATTTCTACCGATAAGCACTTGGAGTAGTCAAACCATCCAAATGAAATAGCAGACTATCTAAAATGTTAAATGCAATCAATCCCATGGCTTCATCCATTTTGTTCCTATGCCACAGAACCTGAAAAGGTCATGTAAGAGTAGGCTAATTCTCATCCAGACAAAACCATTGACCTCTTGACATGAGAAGCCTAGTCATTTGTGCCTTCTAGGTGTGGTAGTTGTGTGGTGTGAGACGGGTCACAAATGGATCCGCCAGTGAGAGAAAGAAGAAGATAGAAATAGAAGGGTCTTAACTGAAGTAAATTACAAAAAATAAAGACACCCCCCCAAAAAAGTACAAGAATATCCCTCAAATACAACAAAAATAATTATGGAAACCAAGAAAATTGGAAAAGAACTTGGATTTGTTGATGCAGAATAGGAGGAAACACAAGCCTCTACTTTGATGCCAAAAATGGGAGCTCAAATGAACTCAAAACCTTATGAAACTAGCACCAATATCTCCATCTCTAAGTCATCTTTCTGATGTTTCTTTTAGATTGGAAAAAGACCTCCGTATGCTCAAGTTATGGCCAAAAAATTGACTACTGCTCCAAAAATGCACCTTGTTGGAAAATTATAGACACTATGTTAAATTTGACGCGCGTATGACCATCAGAAGGCTTTCGCTGAAAAGATGACATCATCAACTAAAAAGGTGACATTAGCAGCTAGGAAGATGATGCCAACAGATGGAAAGATGACATCAGCAGGGTTGTAGGCTGGACTGACGTCAGCATCAGGAAATGGCATCACAGTGCTGAAAGATGATGTCACGATGTTGTGAAATGATGTAAGATGCTCTAAATGTGATGTCAGTAGGGTAGAGTAGCCACAAGGTGATGGAATGGAGAAAACCACCAGTGGCGGTGGTACCCAGGAGGAGAACCTAATGGCACCACTAGTGGTTGGTGGCTCTTTGGCAGAGCTTCAGTGGAGCACGGCTGCGGTGGAGCCTGGCGAGGGAGTCGTCGGCCAAGCAACAGATTGGAGGTGGGTGGGAGGCTGTTGGGTGGCTATAAGGTGGTGCCTAGGCATTGCAGTAGTGGTGCCTATTTTAATTTTTAATTTTTTTAAAGCTCTACGTTCGTATGACAACGACCTGGGTGCCCAAATTTTTTTCTTCCAAAAAATCCCTCTAGCCAAAAATAAAAAGTTTTATATGAAACCTAATTGGAAATGGCCTTTTGGATCTAATGGCAGTGTCCGTTTGGGTTGAAAGTGCTCCAAAAATTTGCTGTTCCCTTGATTTGAAGAAAAATGTACAAACAAACTAGGGTTTGTGACTCCAAATTATAGCTTCAAAAATCCTTCGAACAAGAAGTAGTAGGGAGGCTCTAATACCATGTAGGAATTGAGAATCTGACTCCAAAAATGTGCCAAGATCACTTGCAATGCAAATATCTTGCTAAAGAGAAACCTAGGGAGCAAAGAGCTTGAAGCAAATACCACACAAGAGAATATTTCACAATAGGAAATTAGAATTGCTATGTGAATGGAATGAATTTACAATGAGAGAGAAGTCACTTATAAAGACCTCAAGGAAGCTTGTAGGACAAGCTTGGAAGATGGTAGAAGATAAGTTTGACAACTAAGCGCACTTTCCACAAAAAGGTGGAACATGCTAGAAGGGAACAAACTCTTGTGTTGTCAACAACTTATCTCTACAACTATTAACTACATGCATTTACCTAAGTAAGCTTAAGTAATAGAATAAATAATAAATAAATAAATAAATAATTATTTACTCTAACAATGTGAAATACTTTAAAGTATTTGGAAGAAAAGGTTATTTACTAAAGGATAATAGAAATGGAAAACTTGATGCTAAAAGTGATGAAGGAATATTCATAGGATATTCCACTAAGAGTAAAGCTTATAAGTGTTTGAATTCTAACACTTAAAAAGTTGTGGAAAGTACAAATATGGAAGTTGATAAATATACAAAAAATAATAAAGTTGAATGCAAGATAGAACTTGAAGATTACAAAAAATTCATATATGTCAATGAGTGTATGCCTTGCACCTTACCTAAGCTAGGGAACAAGGCTACTAAGAAACAACAAACTATGAATGCTCAATTGTAGTAGTAGGCTACCAAATAATAGATTGTAGGTGCCAGGCATCCACAAAATGATGCTGAGATATAGGAAGAAGTTGCCAAACACTAGGAAACTAGAGCTAAGAAAACAAAAATAGAACCAAAGATACAAAATGAACTTGAAATAAATTTTCAAGATGAACATGAAGAAGAAGAAAGAAGAAAGGAGCCTACATTAGTAAAATATGTGAGAAGACATTATGCACCCAAACAAATCATTGGAAACAAAGATTTTAGAGTTATGAAAAGGAAAAGATTGAGAAGTGACACATGCTTACTTTGTGAGTTTGAACCTAAAACATTGAAGGATGCCTTGGACAATGAAGAATGGATTCAAACAATGAATGAAGATATTGAAAAAATAGAGAAGGCCAAAACCTGGACATCAGTACCTAGACCAAAGAAAAAGAATGTTATTGGAACAAAGTGGGTATTCAAGAACAAGCTAAATGAGAAAGGAGAAGTCATAAGGAACAAAGCTAGATTGGTATACATGGGATAAGCACATGAAGAAGGCATTGACTATGTAGAAGCATTTTCCCTAGTTGCAAGATTGGAAGGAGTTAGAACTCTAGTTGCATATTTTTCTTATGAAGGATTTAAAGTTTATCAAATGGATGTCAAATCTTGATTGTTGAATGGAATACTAGAACAAGAGGTTTACATTAAATAACTAGTAGGATCCTAGCATGAATAACATGGTGTGTAAACTGCACAAAGCATTATATCAACTAAAATAAGCCCCTAGATCATGGTCTGAAAGGTTACACAACTATTTGGTAAAGATTAGTTTTACAAAAACCAATGATAACAATAATTTGTTCTTGAAAAATGTGTTGGCAATATGGCTAGATAGATGTCAAAATATATTTTGTATTTTATTTATGCAATTAGAGTTAGAAAATTGTCTAAGTGTTAGATAGTTTGTAGTAGTACATAGACAAATATACTCTGTATAGATGATAGAGTTTGAGTTAGGACATGCACAGTTAAGGATTGATAGTGGATAGTGTCAAGATGATGTATGCAAGTGCACAGACCTGTATGGACTATACAAAGCAAGTTACAGTTGAATTACCAATTTAGATAACTAATAGAGCAGAATAGAGCATGACAATATATTGGATTGTACAACTTAAAGAATTATTTTGGTAATAAAATAATTACTTAATCATAATGGGCCAACATTTTTGATGTTAATCCTAAAGTGATTTTATAATTAGTCAAGTGTGTGGATGCATTAAGGATGACTATATAGAGTTTTGATAATTTGCAAAGTATATGCAAAGATCATAACTTGCACAAATAAATTGAGTAATATGTGTGATACAAGCTATTGTGAAGAAAGTCTAAGTATTATATGAGCCTTATGTGATGTGAGATCTGATTTGTGATTAGAGTAAGTGTGAGATACAATAGTAAGAAAATATTGTATGCATACCTACTCTTGTGAAGAAACTTATCTATATATTGCATGTTAGGGCAGTGTGCTCTTCTTCCATACATTGTATTTGTTCTACCAACTCCTAACACAGTTGAAGCAACTCTTAATAGGCTTGAGGCTTCTAACAAGGCCTATTCCTCTAACAATGAATTAGGACACTATATGTATTTCATAGACTCCAAATAGGGTCAATATCCTTAACAAGATTCTTTTGTTTAGTGAATCATCTCATGGGTATCATCCCCACTAGGGTTTTCCCTTGGCCAAGGTTTCATTAGTTAAAAAATAACAATGTTATGAGTTCTCTATGTGAATGATTATATTTATTGTTCAAAATTGTTGGTTTACTTTCTTATTAAGTTATAAAGTAAATAACAATATTCAATTGTGGGAAAAAGTTTGTAGAATACCGATTCACCCACGCCCCCTCTCAGTATTATCAATGTGCTCTATCATACAATTATTTGTTAGAGTTTGATAATTAGAGTAGCATGGCCAATCAATGGGTTTTGATTAGTTAGAGGATTACATGTTTGATGAAGTGGATGATGAATGTCCAATGGACCTGAAAACTTAAAGGCAAAGCACCACAATAATGGGGGTCTCTCACAATCGTTGATCATCGATCATTTGGTGATCAATGATCATTGCTTTTTCACATTATTGAATTTCTTGATCTTTAGACAATGCAAGAAAGCAACAAACAATGAAATGCCCTTATAGACCTAGTTTGAAAGGAAGACACAATTAAGTTGACATCATGGTTAAGGTTGACAATATTATAAGTCGTCACAGCTAAGTTTAGGGGTAGTACAGTTAGTTAAATAATATAGTCAAATGCTTGAAGACTTCATGAGGTGGCAAAAAGAAATAATGTGGTCGGTCCATGTGGCTTTTTCTGGTTGCAGGACTTAGTTGACCTGTTCACTTTGTTGATTCATATGCCAAAAATTATGGGAATTGGGTTTTCTTGTGCAATTCAATCTTCTTAATTGATCCAAACCACTTCCAAATGAATGAAAGGTAAAAAATGATGTAAAGGACACTTTTCCACTATCCGATTGCCTATTTTGGGTTTTTTTTGCATTAAATGGCACCATTTCTAGCACCTCCAAGATCCTTCTAGCTAAGGTTTTAATAATTATGCTACTTCTGGGATTGTTCCATGATCAAATTTCTTTCAGATTTGCAGTAATTGCTGAGGGTTGTGGTTGAATTTGGTTTCCAGGGCAAGGTATCTCAGTTATGCCTAAGCTATAAAGGAAATTTTTTGTAAGTTTTGAAAAGGTCAAACCCTCTTTGTTTATTTGGTATTGCTTTAGCATGCTACTATAAATCCCCTTTGCCTTAGGACTTTGTGACACTCTATCTTATCATTTCTAGCCATTGATGTATTGTGCAAGACCTATTTGCCTCTCATTGGTGTATTGTGGATATTTGCAATTTTTCATGATTGTATCTCTTTTATCTATGAATGATATTTAAGTGAATCTCATTTTCCTTGTGACATTTATTCTAATTTTCTAATATGAATGAGATTGTTTGGTTATAGCAAGTCTAGATTTTTATATCTTTGGTATCATGATGGTTTAGAAGTATATGTATGGGTAGAGATTGGTTTGAACACTCTATTTTGATGCATCACCCCCTTAGGATAGATTAGGATAGTGTTCTATGCATGCTTTCTCCCCTTTTCCTCTCCAAGAGTAGTTAGGTGCATCCTAATAGTAAAGGAAGCTGACCTTCTCTAGAGACTCAACCTCATAGTTCAAGTCCTACAACTTGGAGGTTGTTTTCATGTTTCATAAGGTTGTCCTTAGGTAAAAACTTTGGACAAGGGAGAAAAATTTTGTGACAACAATTTTTGGTATGCCCGATGAGACTAATATTAAGAAGATTTCAAAGTCTTTTAGTGTTAAAAGAGAAGAATTTCAAGTTGATGCCGAGAATATAACACTTCTCCTAGTATTCCAGACCTTCAAGAGGCTCATCTCTACAAAGAACTTGGTGACTCTAGATCATTCACATGTAGTTTCAGACCATAGTTGTTGCGATTCATGCCCAAAGTTGAAAAAAGGGCATCTTCTAGAGGGAAGTTTCAATACCAAGAGATTTCATTTCATTTTTTAATCCCAAAAGAAGAAAGAGTAGAGTATCTTTATCACCAGTTAGGAGTGCAATGGTAACACATACACCTATAAGATCTATCTCCACTCCTCCTATTGTTAGATCTCAACCTAGAATACCATATGCTCATATCAATAGATCACTTGCCTGCATGGCTAGAGTTCATGCTTTTTTCACCTTTAATGGTAGAAGTCCTCTCCTATTAGCCCAAAGACATGACATACTAGTATCAACTCTTAAAAGTATACTTCAGTTTATTGGTGAAACTTCTATTTCACCCTTAGAGCATATTCAAGAAGTTGCAAATGTTTGATATACATAGAATATCCAAGGATGATGTAGTAGTTAGGATCTTAGCTTCATCCTTAAAAGGAAAAGCACTACAATGGTATAGAGGGTTGCCTCATGACTCTATAACAGATTGGGATGGGTTAGGAGAAGCCCTATGCAAACATTTTGAGGAAAAAAGTGATCACCTATCACTTTTAGAACAATTGACTACAATGAAAAGAGCCCCCCATGAATACATGACTAATTTTAACTACAAATTTCAAAAGACATGGAATAGAATACCTATTGTAGTGAAGCCTACCCTTGGTAATGCATTCTTACATTACCTCAGAGCCTTTAATAGTGGTATTTCCACTACTATACAAACCATGGGGAGAGATACATTACTTGATGCTTATGAAATAGCAATAAGGGCAAAAAATATATTGATATAGGGAGGTAAGTTAGCTCTGAGACCTCCTATCCCCTTCTTCCCTAATATCCCAAATCAACAAACAATAATAGCCCCTATTCCCACACCTTCTACATTAGAACCTCTCACTCTAGCCCCTTAATCCTACACATCAACTAGAATGAATTAAATTAACAAGATGATATAGTCTATGATGTTGAACATATATAAGAGATTGCAAGTCAAGAGAAGTTGGAAGATACCTTCTCTATGATGCAAAAGGTGAGCAACAAAGTGGTGAATTTGGAGAGATAGCAAGCTCAGGGTAATAGGGTTACTCAACTACAATATTGAACCCCAAAAAATGGTAGACCTCCAAATTATAATCATGGGAATACCTCTTTTGATTAGAGTAGGCTTAATAGTCATGCTTCTACTTCAAATGCAAATCAAAGTAGGGCTTTAGTCCCTCAAAAAAATATGACTCAAGATCAAGATTTTTGTCCCTCCTAAAATTACTACTATGCCCATTATATGTGTCAAAACGCTGAATCCTATTTATCTTTAACCACTCAAGAGCCTACAGTAGGTAAATCATACAAGGAGATCCAATCTAAAGATGCCTCACATTTGCAACAACAAGGTGATTGCTCCTTCATGAACTATCAAGTGGAAGAGCATTGTAATGTAAACCAGGATTCCATTGCTTACAATACTAGGAGCAAAAGAAGAGCTATTGAAAATGCTACTCCTCCTCCTCCTAATTAGGCTTCAACATCAAATTCAATACCTCGTGTACAAGCAACAAATGATCAATCCAATGCTCCCCTGCAACAAGGACATAATAGTAATGGAGGAGATGTGAATGGCCCTTAAGTTATTCCATCTCCACCTCTTACACATGGAGTTCCCAAGGCTTCTATCGAAGTACCTAATGCCTCATTTAGTGTGGTAGAGTATATGAAGAAGACAAATGCAAAATTTTTTATGTGGGATGTTGTTGCTAATATACCTATGCAAAATAAGTTACTACAAAAAGAATTGGAGAGTATTGAACCAAAGGATCAACCATCAAGCATGAAGAGTGCCATAAGTCTTGTACAACCATCAAAGGAGGTAGAAACAAAAAAAAAAGTTAGACCTCCTCCATTTTATATTTCTTTGATTATAGGGGATAAGCTAGTCCACAATTGTATAATTGATTTAGGGGCTAGCAATTTAGTGATGCCCAAGTGTGTTGCTGATGCTTTAGAAATGAAATATGAGCCAATTGTTAGGAATTTACTACAGTTAGATGGTAGTACTATGAAGACTATAGGAATCCTTAGGAATGTTGAAATGGCCTTACATGAATGGCTTGGTTGTACTATATTCCAAGATATATTAGTTGCTAAAGTCAAGCCACACTTTGCCATTTGTCTCTCAACAAATTTCACTACCCAAATAGGTGGTTACATATCCTCTGATTGGTCATATATGTTTTTATGAACAAGATATGGGACCAAGAATTCAATCAAAGTAGAGCCCTTATCTCTCCATCATATTGAACCCTGCACTCCTAATCTTATCAGTATGAATTGCACTATCTTAGAGATATGATAGGCCAACATTGGGGCAAATAATAAGAAATAATTAATGATTTATGATGAAGTTTGGCTGGTTTATACGTATCAATCAGAGAGTGAAAGCTTGTGAAAGGTGTCTCAGCTATATGCTATCAAGGGATGATAGTTGTGATTTGAGTGATTATGGATGCAACTAAAACACATGAAAATGAACTTGCAGAAAACAAAATAAAATTGCAATAGGAATTGTCACTTCTTGCAATAGGAACTTGATTGAAACCTATTGAAATAATTTAAACAATAAAAATAACAGAAATGAAAATTTCTTTCTAGCAGTAATAATAATATAATTACTTCTATTTAGTAAATCAAAACTATGATAAAACATTAGTAATTCAAACAATAAGGAAACAATAATCATATTATATCAATACAAATCATATTACGAACTGATAGAGAAACACAAGCATATCATACCAATACAAATTAGATTACCAACTGATACAGAAACAACAATTGAATCAATTACTAATTCAAACAAAACTCTATATTAATGAAACACAAACATACCACACTGAAACAAAAAGCATAAAATACACTAGATGTTCCAAGAAGTGGGCCCCCTCTTTAGTCCATCAGGTGGCGAGGTAGAAAATGTTTGAGCACGATGCTGATTAGCACAGTAGATAGTCTTTATTTCTCAAAGAAATGGTACACGATTGTCTTGACATCTCCAAATTACATTTCTTATATTGACCAGACATAAAAAGCATGTAACACAATGCATGGTCTATTCTTGGTTGGAGGCCAACAAACTAGCAACTTGTACAAAATGAAATCACTAATATAAAACTGAGATATTTAGTGGTTTTTCTATTTTGTATAAAGTAGCAGATTTAAGCATGAAAGGGTTTTGCACACTTTGCATTATACAACAAAATTGACTCCCCTCCTTTATTTAGATATAAAAGGAGTTATAAACTTTGTGAAGATACAAACTCCCTTAAATCCCACGGGTAAGAATGTGAACAAATTTCTCAACCATAGACTAAGAAATGGAAAAATCATCATTTCATAGTAACTAATCTTATAAATGCACCTATATAGATGATTTTGTTGTCACACTAATAAATGTAGTTGTAGCACCAAGATAATATGGTAAATAGAAATGATCATTGGTTCTTTGTCCAAAATGCAAAATGAAGAGCTTGTAAAATAGGTGACCGGAACATCTACACCCATAAATCAACATGCTACAATTATAACAATTAGTAAAAGAAATCAATAATACATATTCCATATTTTAATCCCAAAACCTCATTAAATACTACTCTTATATATATATATATATATATATATATATATATATATATATATATGCAACATAAAATAGTAAAATGGGTCAAAATATGATGGAAATGGAATATGAAAAAGAGTATGAAACTAAATGGAATGGATTGAAATATGGCATTAAATAGGTTGTAATTGGATCTCATCATTCCCCCCAACTTAGCATATTGCACATCCTTGTGCAATCATTATGATTATTAGGTCATTAGTTTTAACTGGAAGCACTTTAGATTGATGGATTTTGGCTTTGTCTCCACCTTGAACCATGATAACTCATATATAAATACAAATCCTTTTCTTTGCTTCTCATGACAAGCTTTGTTATTTTTTCTTCAATAGGGATATCACTTATGAATTTTCATAAGTTGTGTCTCTTTTCTCTTTTCTCTTTTTTTTTATTTTTGTTTTTTTATAATATCATGGTTCACAACATTACATATAGGAGAAATTTATCTCAATTTGTACGAGAGGAGTTTAAATGGGAGAAATAGGAGAGATAAGAGACAAAACAAAGGCTATTGTATGATGGATATAATTGGATAGTGTGATGAAATTATTAAGGGAAATAGATAGAAGATATTAGGATGACATTCCTCCCCCCCAACTTAAATGTTGACTATTCATGGGAAACGAGGAGAAGATAGGAAGGGGTGTTGCATAGTGATCAACATAATAAGCAATATAAATAAAGTTAAGAGATAAAAAAAATGAAATTTTTTTTTGATTGTTTTACCAACATGCATGTGCAGAGAGATCAAGGATTGAACAATGAGAAACTTAGCAACCAGTGCCTCAAAAATGGATGAATCAACAACAAGGAATGAAGCGAGGCATCCAAAATTACAACACCACAAAAGACCTCCATTTGATTGAAATCATGGAGAGAGCATACCACTAGAAGGAACCAAAAATTGGGATAGAGACTGTAATTGTAGGAGGCACCACCAGCTGATAGAATCATTGTAGAACAAACAATAGATAGCACATTCCATGGAAACACCTCAACTGAACATGTAGTGCCTACCCCTAGTTTGCATTTTTTGTTATTATTGCCAAACTCTTTTAGGCTAGTTTTTATGCTTATGATTAGTAGCATTGTTTAGAGATTATCAATTATTGTTTCATATTCAATTGATTTTATAATGAGATTACTTGGTACCCTATATTTCATGTATGCATGATGATTATCACAATGTTTGTATGGATACTTATCCCATACTACATGTGTATGGTTTGTGTGTTTGTTTTCTTTATGCATGCATTTCTAATGTGGTTAAGGAAGGGAGTCATAGTCACTTGCTAGTTAAGATCTACACGATGCACCACTTCCTGCCATTGCCTATCTAGCTTAGAATATTATCTTTGTATATGCATTGATTTTATGCAGGTTGCAGGTACTAGGTATCAACTTCCCTGAATTGCCAGGATGAGCGTACCCTATTACATTATCTCAATGGTAAGAGAGGGGAGATAAATTCTTAAGTCCAAATCCCAAACCTTGAAGCCATTTGTTCTAGATAATTAGGACAAGTATTTGAGTTGTGTACCCTTCGAATGCATCAGATAATGTTAATTCATGATTATAACCCTTTAGTTCGATTTTGTATGTGTTTTGTTATGATGGGTTTTCGTATTTTACTTTATGAGTCCTTGATGAATTTAATTAAGTCTAATTAAAAGACTAAACTAATGATTTAATTTAATGGAAATTTATTATGATATTTTAATAATTAATTATATTTAATCAATTAGGAAATTAATTAAATAAAAAGAATTAAATTTAAAGATAAAAGTTATAAGTTTAAATTTTAGAACGTGATAATATTTATTTAATTTAATAATAATATATTTAGAGTTCATTTTAAATAAATGCTAAATAATATTATTATTCAAGTCAATAAATATTTTATCAATTAAACGTTTGAAAATAAATTAAGAAGTGTAAAAAGGAATTAATTTATGAGAAAGTTTTAAGTTCGCATGATGCGTGCATGAGATTAAAATATAAGAAATTAATTAAAAAGATAAAATGAGTGAATTTAATAAAGATATTTTAATTGCATAAAGTGCACATGAGATTAAAATTTAATAAATTAATTGAAAAAGGAGTCCAGTGAAAATTAAATAAAGTTATTTAATAATGCAATTAATGTGCATGGAAAAGATAATAGAAAGATTAAGAAAAGTTAATTTGGAGTTGAAGTCTGGTGAGCGAGAGTTCTCTCAGGTGAATGAACAATTAGTGCCCCAATTTTAGGAGAGAACTTCTCATCACCAATTGAAGGTTCATTTTTGAGGGATGCAAATTTAGAGAGAAAATTTTGGAGAAGGAAGGAATATTTGGAAAGGAGAAGGTTCTGAGAGGAGGAATTTCTCTACAAGCTTCTTGGGCATAGTGATTAGCATCAGTGTCCAGGTAGATGCTTGCGATTTTTTCACATAGTTGAATATGCTCTTTCCTTTCCTATCTTCTTCATGATAGTGGTTTGTTTTTCTGTGTTTCATTGCGACAAATCTTGTAATCTTGCTATTTGAAAATTTTATATGCATATTGTTTTTGTTTCTATATGAGAAGATTAAAATATTAGAGCAATCCTCCTTCTATAGAATTAAAATTAAGAAATTAAATCTAGGTAGGGTTTTGAGAGAGAAAATTCTAAAATGAGAATTTTGAATGGTTGATAGTAATTCTTCTATCAGACAAAATTTGCAAATGTTATTAATATATATATATAAGAAATTTTATATAAGGGGTTATGATTTTTGTAAACTTTATAAAAAATATATATATACTATTGAATTTGGTTTTGTAAATTTTACTAAATTTAAGTTTAAAATAAAAAATAAAATAATTTATGGGGGGAGGTGGGGCCACACAACCTCATCTCCCATTCCCCACCATACCGCTTGCAGTCTTTATTAAGGCTACGATAGCAAGCCAAACTGCCTGCCATGACAACAGTTAATACTGCTGTCAACAACGAAAGTAAGACCTATAATCGTAGGCCAGGCCACATAGGCCTTTATAAACACATGATTTTTTAAATTTTTAATTATGTTATGATTTAATTTGTAACAAAAATTTAATTATTAATAATTTTAAAAATAGTTTATTTATTATTAAATGTTATAAATTAATAATTTTATTATTATTAATAATATTTAATTAAAACATAGTTATTTATATATATTAATTATTAATTAATTTAACATAATATGATTTAATTTAATTAAATATAATATAATTAATTTAGTTAATAATGAAAGCTAATTGATAAGGTTGTGGAATTGTATTATTTTAGTTTAAATCAATGCAATTATTTTAATAATTTAAACAAAAATATATAATTATCCCCTAATTATTTTTATAAAATTGAATTAAAATATATTGGGGGGGTAATTCAATAAATGAATAGGATAACTTGTAGGGTAAATTGAGGATCTTATGTACTTGAAACGTACATTAAATTGGAAACTTAAACCGTACTGTATAACTTGACTATGTGTTTTCTAATCAAACCAAGCTATGAAACCTTTACTTTATTTGCTATGTGTTGTCTGTGTTTTGGGGTTTTTGGTTTGGCCTAGCTTTGACCGGTCTTAGATTGTTACTAGAGGCTTAGGAGTTCTGTGTTTGTAATGTCATGATGATATTTTGATCTCAATCTTTTTAAACCCAACCATGGTAATGTGATGGTATGCTCTATGATATGTTTGTATTTACTACTCGTTATTATTTTCCAGTGATCTTGTGTGAACTTGAGGTGCATGCATGACTTACTTGAATTAACCATTTATGAGTCCTCAATTAGTTATATTTGAATTGCTTTCCAGTCACTTTGATAGGATTGAGGTGTTTTGAATGATTTGTTCTTGATGATGTCATGTTATGACATAATTGACTTGACCATTTTGGGGTCTTTGATCAGTTATTTTGGGATGCTTTCCAGTTGCTCATAGAGAATTGATGTGATTAGTGTGAATTATCTTTTCATGCTTTTCATTCACTTGTTAAGGACCGAGGTGATTTTATATGATTCTTTGATTTATACTTTATGAGCCTAGGGTAGGTAATCTATATGTAGTGTTGGGAAGTGGCTTGCAATGGGGGCTAGGGCCTTAAGTGGCTACCAGGGTAACCCATTGTAAGTTGTTTAATAAGTAAAAATATTACACTAAATGAGAGAAAAATGAATCTAATAAGAGTCTTTGTATGTTTTTGCCCATACCTCGAGTGCTAGTACAAACTAGGATGGGAGTAGATAGAATGCTTGGTTGCGACCTTGCATCGATAGTATAACTTGTCAGTATGAGAGGATACTAGTGGCCGCATAGGGATCACTAGGGGGTTGGGGTCCTGAGAGACTACTATGGTAACTCTAGAGTGATTCGTGTGATGACACTTGCCTGTTTACATAGTAGGTTTCCTATGTGTCTTGTGTGCCTCTAGGTAAATATGTTGATATGTCTTGGAACCCTTGAGTTAGAATGCTTTTAGGATTTCTTGGACTTAGAGTGTACTTTTTATTTTTGATTTGTTAATTTATTTGGGACTTGAGACTATCTCCTCAGCATGGTGGGAGTGGGCCATTTAGGTTCCATGCAGTCGGGTGGTAGTGCTTTTTCACTCTTACCATTGAGATCCATCCGTAGTCACCATGGCTGAAGCTTCCTTGTCTGCATTTACTTTCATTCTTTCTATGTATCATTATGATGGATGGTTATATTTCATGACGGATGTTATATCTTTTATGATAGATAGATGTATCATGTATGGTGGATGGTTCATTTATTTTTATCTTACTTTGTATCATGGATTTGAGAAGGATGATGTATTTCTATTTTTGCATATGTATATTCTTTTAGCCTTTCATACCTTGTCACATTTACAATGGATGATTGAGCATTCTGAATTTCATTTGCCAAGAGGCATTTAGAACAAATGTATATTATTTAAATGGACATTGGACTTTTAATTATTCTTTCATATGGATATGGTAGTTGTTAGACTTAGTATTAGGTAAAATCTAAATGTAATTCAATGTCATGGGATCCTTAAGGAATGTACCCTATTATGTATACTTTTAGTTGATTGTATGTTGTTGCTTCCACTATTGTGTGTTTGATGTGAATGATTTAACTTTCTTGTTTAAAAAACAAAAAAAAAATGTTGGCAAACTTAGTAGAACTTTACTTTATTTCTTTTGGATCCCTTGGCGGGGCATTACATCTGGTATCAGAGCCCAAGTTTCTACATTGGGAGCTTTGGGTATATTGGAACGCCACTAGTGTTAACTAGTTGAACAAAAAATGAAAACTTTAAACTGTTATGTATATCCTTTTCAAACTAAAACTTGAACTAGTTGAACTGAAATAGAACTTAAACTTTTAGTTGTATAGTTTTCATACTTAAACACTTAGACTTCAAAACTGAAATTATACTAAACCTAAAAATAGGCAAAACTAAAAATTGAACTTAAATTATTTTCAAAACATGTGTATTTTATCTATGCCTTATAGTAGTAAGTTTTATGGTTATTATAATATCTTGTATCTTATTGTAGGATGGTATCTAGAACAAGATTTTCAGTTAGAGGTTGTAGCCTAGGCCATGGTAAAGGTCGTGGATGAGGCAGAAACATCAATGTACATGAGTCTATCCACAAAGGCCTTAATCAAGAAGAGGCTAGGGAAGAGCATGTTAGTGAGCATCAGGAAGAGAACCATAGGGAGCAACAAGCTGACTTAGAGGAAGTTGACTTGAGGCAAATGATGAAAACCATAATTGATCACCTACCTCCTATTCATGATCAGGATAGAGAACATCAAGCAGGACATGAGCATAGACCCAGGTCTAGGAGTCCTTAGAGGGATCATCATAGATCCATAGTACTTGCTTAGATGAAGGACCTTTAGAGGTCAACGATCAAACCCTTGAATGGGTTGGATTTAGGGTATGTAGTCGAGCAGTGGCTTATTTCTCTTGACATGGTTTTCTCTATGTAGGACTTTGATAGTAATGTCAAAGCAAGGTTTGCTATTACCAACTTGGAAAAATTTGGAGCCACTTGGTGGACTATCAAAGAGAAGAAGCTGGGAATAGACATGAATAGTGTCACATGGGAGTTATTCTTGGAAAAATTCAGTGAGCGATTCCTATCGGAGGAATGGAAGAAACATAGGGCAAATGTGTTCCAAAACTTGAGACAATTCACTATGACTGTAGTAGAGTATAAGCACACATTCTATGAGCTCATGCCTTTTTTGAGAATTAGTGACAACCCAACATAGTTGGTGCATCATTTCATCAGAGGCTTGAACAACTGTCTAGTTGGGGGTGTTAAGGTGTTTGAACCTAAAACCCTCAAGGATGCAGTACATCGAGTCATTCTTGTGGAGCAGAGTGTTAACCTAGGACATGGGAGTTTTGTAGGAGCACCTTTAGCATCAGGATCCAACGGTAATCAAGGAATAGGTGGTAGTAGGAAGCCTCCTTCTGGGGGTAATTAGCAATAGGGAGGAACTTATCCTCTAGCACAGAGTGGTGGCAATGGTTCCAATGCTAGGAACTATCACAACCCTCAGCGCAACAAGGACAACCAATATGATCAACCATCTTAGAGTATTCAGTCTTATCCTAGTGGGGATAGTGTTTAGTAGTCTAGTGCACCTAGAGTTTAGAGGAGCTTTGATGGAGAGTGTTTCTCATGTGGACAACGTGGACACAAGTCATCTCATTTCCCTTAAGAAAAACCACAATTCTTTGGCCAGAGAGCCATAGCTTCAGAACCTATGGTTGGAGACATGGGTAGATTCTAGAGAGTGTACTTAGTAGAGTCATATCCTCCTACAGGGGGAAAGGGTCCAATGGGACCCGCACAATGAGTCCTTAGCTTTACTTTCTTGTAGGCTTCTAGGAGTAAGCCTAAGTCTAGGGGGGTGGATGTAGTGCCTACCCCTAGTTTGCATTTTTTGTTATTATTGCCGAACTCTTTTAGGCTAGTTTTTATGCTTATGATTAGTAGCATTGTTTAGAGATTATTAGTTATTGTTTCATATTTAGTTGATTTTATAATGAGATTACTTGGTATCCTATATTTCATGTATGCATGATGATTATCACAATGTTTACAGTTATTGATAATGATTAGTTAGATGGTTTATTATCATGTGTTTTCTTACGGATACTTACCCCACACTGCATGTGTATGGTGTGTGTATTTGTCTTCTTTATGTATGGTGTTTCTAATGTGGTTAAGGAAGGGAGTCGTAGTCACCTGCTAGTCGGGATCTACATGATGCACCACTTCCTGCCATTGCTTGTTTAGCTTAGAATTTGTGTTTGTACATGCATGGATTTTATGTAGGTTGCAAGTATCGGGTATCAACTTCCTTGAATTGCTAGGATGAGCATACCCTATCGCATTATCTCAATGGTAAGAGAGGGAAGATAAATTCTTAAGTCCAAAGCCCAAACCTTTAAGCCATTTGTCCTAGATAATTAGGACAAGTATCCGAGTTGTGTACCCTTTGAATGTGTTAGATGACATTAATTCATGATTATAACCCTTTAGTTTGATTTTGTATGTGTTTTATTATGATGGATTTTCATATTTTACTTTATGAGTCCTTGGCGAATTTTCTATTAATCAAGTCTAATTAAAAGACTAAATTAATGATTTAATTTAATGAAAAATTATTATGATATTTTAATAATTAATTATATTTAATTAATTGAAAAATTATTAAATAAAAAGAATTAAATATACATACATGTATATATATATGTATGTATATATATATACATACATATATATACATACATATATGTATATGTATATATATATGTATGTATATATATATACATACATATATATACATACATATATATATGTATGTATATATATATATATACATACATATATATATATATATGTATGTATATATATATATATGTATGTATATATATATATATACATACATATATATATGTATGTATATATATGTATGTATATATATATACATATATATATGTATGTATATATATATACATACATATATATATAGATATACATATATATATATATATGTATGTATGTATGTATGTATATATGTATGTATATATATATGTATATATATATATATATATATATGAAATTTTATTCGGGGAGGTTATGATTTTTGTAAAATTTATAAAAAAATAATATTTTATAAATATATATACTGTTGAATTTGGTTTTGTAAATTTTAATAAATTTAAATTAAAAATAAAAAAATTTATGGGGGGAGCCAGGGCCACCACACCCCCACCTCCCATTCCCCACCATACCGCTTGCAGTCTTTATTAAGGCTATGGTAGTAGGCCTTATTGCTTGCCGCGACAATAGTTAATACTGCTATCGCGGTAGTAGTAAGACCTACCGTTGCAGGCTAGGCTACGTTGACCTTTATAAACGCATTAAAAAAAAAAAATTTAAATTTTAAATTATGCTATGATTTAATTTGTAATAAAATTTAATTATTAATAATTTTAAAAATAGTTTATTTATTATTAAATGTTATTATTATTATTATTAATAATTAATTAAAACATAGTTATTTATATATATTAATTATTAATTAATTTAACATAATATGATTTAATTTAATTAAACATAATTTATTTAATTTAGTTAATAATGAAAGTTAATTGATAAGGTTATGGAATTTTGACTTTAATAAAGTTGTAATTTATTTTAGTTTAAATCAATGCAATTATTTTAATAATTTAAACAAAAATATATAATTATCCCCTAATTATTTTTACAAAATTGATTTAAAATATAATTGGGGGGGGGGGGGGGGGGGGGGTGGGTAATTCAATAAATAAATAAGATAACTCGTAGGGTAAACTGAGGATCTTATGTGCTTGAAACATATATTAAATTGGAAACTTAAATCATACTGTATAACTTGACTATGGGTTTTCTAATCAAACCAAGCTATAAAACCTGTACTCTGTTTGCTATGTGTTGTCTGTGTTTTGGGGTTTCGGGTTTGGCCTAGCTTTGACTAGTCTTAGGTTGTTACTAGAGGCTTGGGAGTTCTGTGTTTGTGATGTCATGATGATATTTTGATCTCGATATTTTTAAACCCAACCATGGTAATGTGATGGTATGCTCTATGATATGTTTGTATTTACTACTCATTATTGCTTTCCAGTTATCTTGTGTAACACTAAGGTGAATACATGACTTACTTGACTTAACCATTTATGAGTCCTCAATCAATTATATTTGAATTGCTTTCCAGTCACTTTGATAGGACTAAGGTGTTTTGAATGATTTATTCTTGATGATGTCATGTTATGACATAATTGACTTTACCATTTTGGGGTCTTCAATCAGTTATTTTGGGATGCTTTCTAGTTGCTCGTAGAGAACTAATGTGATTATTGTGAATTATCTTTTGATGCTTTCCAGTCACTTGTTAAGGACTGAGGTGATTTTATATGATTCTTTGATTTATACTTTATGAGCCTAGGGTAGGTAATCTATATGTAGTGTCAGGAAGTGGCTTGCAATGGAGGCCGGGGCCCTAAGTGGCTACCAGGGTAATCCATTGTAAGTTGTTTGATAAGTGAAAACATTACACTAATTGAGAGTAAAATGAACCTAATAAGATTCTTTGTATGTTCTCGCCCATGCCTCTAGTGCTAGTACATACTAGGATGAGAGTAGAGAGAACACTTGGTTGCAACCTTGCATCCATAGTATGCCTTGTTAGTATGAGAGGATACTAGTGGCTGCATAGGGATCACTAGGGAGCCGGGGTCCTAAGAGACTACCAGGGTAACTCTAGCATGATTCGTGTGATGACACTTGCCCACTTACATAGTAATTTTCCTATGTGTCTTGTGTGCCTTTGGATATAAATGTCGATTTGTCTTGGAACCCTTGAGTTAGAATTCTTTTAGGATTTCTTGGACTTAGAGTGTACTTTTGATTTTTGATTTGTTATCCCATTTGGGACTTGAGACTATCTCCTCAGCATGGTGGGAGTGGGCCATTTAGGTTCCACGAGATCAGGTCGTAGTGCTTTTTCACTCTTACCATTGAGATTCGTTCTTAGTTACTATGGCTAGAGCTTCCTTGTTTGTGTTCACTTTCATTCTTTCTATGTATCATTATGATGGATGGTTATATTTCATGATGGATGTTATATCTTTTATGATAGATGGATGTATCATGTATGGTGGATGGTTCATTTATTTTTATTGTACTTTGTATCATGGATCCGAGAACGATGATGTATTTCTATTTTTACATATGTATATTCTTTTAACCTTTCATACCCTATGACATGTATAGTGGATTATTGAGAATTCTGAATTTCATTTGTCAAGAGGCATTTAGAACAAATGTATATTATTTAAATGGACATTGGAATTTTAATTATTCTTTCATATGGATATGGTAGTTGTTAGACTTAGTATTAGCTAAAATTTAAATGTAATTCAATGTCATGGGATCCTTAAGGAATCTAACCTGTTATGTATACTTTTAGTTGATTATATGTTGTTGCTTCTGCTATTGTGTGTTTGACGTGAATGATTTAACTTTCTTGTTTTAAAAAAAAAAAAAAAAATGTTGGCAAACTTAGTAAAACTTTATGTTATTTCTGTCGGATCCCTTGGCGGGGCATTACAAAACAAGTAGCACATTCTATGAGTGATCAAAGGGTTGATGACCATGTTAAACAAGAGCTTCAAGGAGTGAGTGATAGGAGGTGCCAAGATTGAAAGGACCACAACACCAATGGGTGTTCTTGAAAAGAATGATTAGCAGAAAAACCAAGAACACCATTTTTTTCTTTTGAATAATGTTGATAACGACAAGTGAGTGTTGGCAAGCTAGTTCTCAATCATTCACCATTTAATGACACTGTAAAAACAATTTTCATGACTAAGAATTTATTCTGCAATTAACATCCACCAAAAATTGGTTTTCAAATATTAACTAGCCAACAATGATCAAAGAATTTCATTATTGGATCTTTTATTGCTTTTTGTTCCAATTTTTTTCATATTTTCAAATTTTCAATAACTACATAGAATGACCAAACAAATGAATTCTTGACATGGATGATGAAAAATGATACCATCCAAAACTTGAGTTTTGTCCATGACCACACAGAAGGAACTGTTGAAGCTTGATTGCATAAGGAACTTGAAATTATGACTAGGAATAATCTCCACAAAGTTGGGAATACTGAAACATTGCACAAATCAACTTTGAATGATGCATCTCATGCCACTAAATTTGAAATCTACTTGGAGAATTTTAGAACAAACTAGCACATTTGGATAAGAGAATTATCCACAAGAATGATGATCCTCACAAGACATAATGCTCCAAGAATGACAAATTGTGACCCTCTAGCATGAAGATGTATTATCCCTTCCTTTAAGTAAGAGATATACATTTTATGAAATAAAAACTCCTTCATTATCAAGGACAATGTGATAGAGTGAAATACCAATGATAGTCTATAATGTGTCTATTAAATTATAGATAAGATGAGACACAACTTTGAGGAAGGAGTGTGATGATTTGCAATGGCTTCAATTTTTTTGCTAGATGTGTAGCTCAAAAAAATCATGAATCTCATAGACCAAGTTGCATTTTTTCCTCCATGTGATAAATCACCAAAGAAGGGAAATATCATTTAAAGGTAATGAACACCTTATACCAAAATTTGCATTTGATCTTGAATAGTGAAGCACGGGTGAAATAGATATGCAATAGATAGTGAGAAAGCCCACATAATGTTAACAAAGCCAACACAATGTGTTATGCAATGCTTGTATAGAGAAGCATCATCAATAGGTATTTTTTCTAAGAGCATGTCATCACAACAAGAGACCTATAACCATATTCTCAAAATTAAGTATATCAAGTATAGCAAAGAAATATTATCCATTCAATAGCTCTATAATTAAGTGGGTAATTTTAGTTTTACAAATGATAGGTAGAGTTATTAATATGAATAAATACTTGATAGGATGGATAAATACAAATAAACTCTTGTGTTCATATAATAGAAATGCTAGTTAACACTAGAGCACATACCTGGAATTGTTGAGATATCATATGGTGAGGATTTCTAAAAAGAACAACAAAACAATCATGAAACTTGACTGGAGATCATCAGAGCACTACAAAATTGGTGGGATTGGCCCCCAACTTAACTTCATACAAAAAGGTTACGAAATCATTAGGATAACCAAAAAAAATTAGGAAACCTAAGAAAGAGTAACACATCATTAGAATTTTGTGAGCCTTTTTGATATATAATAATTCAATGGATGTACTCCAAATTAACTGTAGGTTATAAAAACATAGGGAATTTGAATTATCAAGGAGCCAAGAAATGGATTTAGTAGTTGTTATCAATGAATGATCATTGTAAGATACAATAACCAAGAATGAAGAATATATGGATATTAATACTTTGATCCTTGTTAAATAAATGAATCATCCATAGTTTATTTTTTTATCTTAGGACAATGGAAATAATCAACAATGAGGAATAATGATCATCCAATTTTAACATTTTTGTTTGATCATTAATGTATAGAATCCCTCTTAATTGTACTTAATCAATTATTGGTCCTAAATCAACAAGTATGTGGGGAATACACAGTTTAACCATAAGCATCCAAAGATCAATATGCATAAGTGCAAAAGTAATAAAATATAGATCTTAGAGGACTTGGTAGCAAGTTTTTGGAATATGGAATGTATATGGTTTAATATGACTTTGTGCATGATTAATATTAACACACCTACTTATGAGTCCAGTAATTAAAATTGATGCAATTTGAACTATGGGCTCATTTGTGGGTATTTGGAATTCACTAAGTGGAAAAGATGAAAAAAGTTGATTATTATCCAATAAATAATATTGTTCTTCTAAGTCAAATATACCAAAATCACATTCCTTAAGTGCATTAATAAATTACAATGTTGATTTACCAAATTCAAGCACATTATTAGATGGTAAAGGGATCTGTGAAATTTTATATGCAGTCTTAACCACCTTATTATGAAGTGTTTTATGAGGCAATATAATTGCCTCATGTGGATATGGTAGAGTGGGTAGAATATTATGTGAATGAGATAATGAATATGGTAAGAAGTGTGAAGGGGATAAAGTAGATGGGAATAAGTAAGATGAGTGTAACGAAGATGGTAAGGATGGGTATAGTGGTTGTTGTAAGTATTTTTGATTCTATTTATCATGCATATTATGTAAAGAAGTGTGTTTTGAAGAAATATGTTGGATTTGTAATGAAATAGAATGACAATACATGTTACCAACATAATGCATACGATGATATTCTTGAGTTGGTGCTTAAGATTGTTCATCAATTATAAGGAATACTTGGTCACTTTCACCCTTATCATGGTAAGGATCAGAACTAGCTTGCACCTCATTTACCATGTGCTCGTGGTTGTTTGGGCATATACGTTGGTCAACTTTCCTGTAGCAATTAGAACAAAAAGTGGTTAGATTTTCATCATTAAAATCACATTGTTCTAAGAATTCATCAATGATATTTTCTTGGTTAGATATAAAGATACCATTTGTACATACTTGTGATGGTGGAAGATCAATATATTTTAAGATGCATTAGTTAGATGGAGAGGGTATTAAATCATCACCTTTGGTCAGCATAATTTCCCCATCAATTTCTTCATTTGTTTTTAAATTTGAAAGCGAGGGTTTGGGGGTGGCAACCACCAATGGGGTCAAGGGGAAACACACCTTATAGGGTCCTAGGGTAGTACCTGAGGTGTTCTCCTTTTCATAGTATAGGGTGGGGTTGAAGGACAACACCCTTGATGCTAAGTACACTTTTCCTCTTGTTTTCCCTTCAAATTTTGTGTTTTTGAAGCAATTTTCAACCAAAATTGATGTACTTGAACAACCATGAAAATGAATTATTTTAAACATTTTTCTTCAAAAGTGTCTTTTCTTTACCAATAGCTTACAACAACTAATGATAATATAAATTTGAATTTAATTTATAAAGAAGGTAATGAATCTAATTTCGAAGGCCTACTTGAAAACTCTAAAGAAATGCATCAATATGATTTACACAATGCAAATTAAGATTAATTACTTAAACAAGGCTAGCAATTGCAAAACATCCTAACACATTGTTCCTAACTCAAATCATCAAACTAATATGCCTTGGACACCTTTCCTTGGTAATAATGCCAAAATGATAGGCCAACATTTGGTCATATTATAAGAAAGAATTAATGATTTATGATGAAGTTTGGCTAGTCTATACATGTCAATCCGTAAGGTTGTAAAAAGCGTCTGTGCAATATGCTATCAAGGGATGGTAGTTGTGATTTGAGTGATTATGGATACAACTAAAACACACAAAAATGAACCTGTAGAAAACTAACTAAAACTGCAATAGGAACTGTCACTTCCTATGATAGAAACTTGATTGAAACCTACTAAAATAATTTAGACAATAAAAATAAAAGAAATGAAAATGTCTTTTTAGCAGCAATACTAATACAATTACTTCTATTTAGTAAATAAAAACTTTGATAAAACATTAGTAATTCAAATGATAAGGAAACAATAATTATATTATATCAATGAAAATCATATTACAAACTGATTTAGAAACAAGAAGCATATCATACCAATACAAATCAAATTACCAACTGATATAGAAACAACAATTGAATCAATTACTAGTTCAAACAAAATTCTATATTAATGAAACAAAAACATACCACACTGAAATAAAAACCATAAAACACACTAGATGTCCCAAGAAGTGGGCCCCCTCCTTAGTTCATTGAGTGGTGAGGTAGAAAACGTTTGAGTACGGTGCTGAGCAACACAATAGATAGTCTTTATTTCTCAAAGAAATGGTACATAATTGTCTTGACATCTCCAAATTATATTTCTTATATAGACTAGACATAACAAGTATGTATAATAATGTATGGTCTATTCTTGGTTGGAGGCCAACAAACTAGCAACTTGTACAAATTGAAATAACTAATATAAAATTGAGATATTTAGAGGTTATGCTATTTTGTATAAAGGAGTAGATTAGGCATGAAATGGTTTGTACATTTTTCATTATACAAAAAGATGACTCCCCTCCTTTATTTAGATATAAAAGGAGTTATAAACCTTTGTGAAGATACCAACTCCCTTAAACCCCATGGGTAAGAATGTGAACAAATTTCTCAACCATAAACTAAGAAATGGTAAAATCATCATTTCATAGTAACTAATTTAATAAATGCACCTATGTAGATGATTTTGTTGTCACACTAATAAATGTAGTTGTAGCACCAAGATAAATGGCAAATAGAAATGATAATTGGTTCTTTGTCCAAAGTGCAACATGAAGAGCTTGTAAAATAGGTGACAGGAACATCTACACCCATAAATCAACATGTTGAAATTATAACAATTAGTAAAAGAAATAAATAATAAATTTTCCATTTTTAATCCCAGGACCTCATTAAATACTACTTATATATATTAAATCATATGCAACATAAAATAGTAAAATGGGTCAAAATGGGATGGATATGGAATATGGAAAAGAGTATGAAACTAAATGAAATGGTTTAAAATATGCAATTAAATAGGTTGTAATTGGCTCTCATCAAGATAGATGAAAATGATATAGTAAATGAGCCTACTATTTACTTGGTAGAGACACTTGATTTCCTCTTGGATGAGTGGGTTAATGTATACTACTTTGATCCTATATCACAAACCCTGGAGATAGGCCTTGGTACTTATTGTATATTAGAGAAGGATGCTCTTATACCTAGCCTTATGAATACCAAAGAAGATATGAATGAGATATGTAGTATTTTTTTTGATGGATTGAGGAATAAAAATGGATTAGGGGTGAGTGTGATGTTGGTTTCTCCTATACTAGAAAAGTATTACTTATTTAGGCTTCAACTTAGTTGCACTAATAATGTAGTAGAGTATGAGGCATTGATTCAAGGTCTCTTGCTTGCTCAAAAAAAGAGGAATTCAGGCCGTGAAGGTCTATGGAGATAGTAAGTTTGTTGTTAATTAGGTGAGAAACAAAA
Organism: Cupressus sempervirens; assembly: GCA_028749045.1. Lineage (NCBI taxonomy): Eukaryota > Viridiplantae > Streptophyta > Pinopsida > Cupressales > Cupressaceae > Cupressus > Cupressus sempervirens. The sequence continues at coordinate 460,016,743 of CM053792.1, forward strand.
ATGTCACTAAGAATGGTCTGCTCAAGTCTTATAAACATAGAGTATAGGATTTTCTTGAAGGTTTCATCACATTTAATATTCAAAGCATCCCTAGGAAATAAAATATATATGTTGATAGAATTCCAATAGTGGGTGAATTTTATGATGTGCTAAAGAGCCTTGAAGATGAGAAGAAGAAAAAAATTAGAGTGGTGGTTAGGTTTTCTATTCCTGATAATAATATTAACTAGCAAGTCTTTGAATCTGATGCACAAATTGTGAGTTTCTTGTAGAATGAAGAAGAGTTATCAAATAGAAATCAATAGAGGTTAAAAAGATCAGTATGGGGATCATATCATCAATCTCAATTCTAATAATTTGTGTAAGGATCTCATTAAATTAGAAAGTGTCTTCAATCCTAATGACTAAGCAAGAGATAGAGGCATGAACCTTGCTGCAAATAAAGATGATCACATACCAGTTGTGGTTGCTAACGAAAAGTCCTTAAACATGGGAAAGGTATGTTTTGAAACTAAGAAATAAAGTTTTGTTCATATATGTCAAGAATTTAATGATTTATTTGCTTGGACATATGATGATTTAAAGGGTTTTGACCCAATTTTGTTTCAACATACCATAGATTTAGTTGATAATGTCAACCCTGTTAGGAAAAAATAGAGGCTAGTGAATCCTAAAATTGAGCCATTAATGAGAAAGGAGTTATCCAAGCTAATAGAGGAAAATATCATTTTCCCTATCAAGCATTCCTCTTGGGTAGAAAACCTTGTCCCTATTAGGAAGAAGAATGGAGAAATTAGATTGTGTGTAGACTTTACGGATCTTAACTAAGCCTCCCTTAAGGATCATCATTCCCTCCCTTCCATGGAAAAATTATTGTCTAAGGTTAGTGATTCAGAGAGGTTCTCTTTCTTGGATGGATTCTTTGGTTACAATCAAGTGTTAGTCAAAGAGTTTGACAAATATAAGACTGCATTCACAACAAAGTGGGGCACCTATGCTTACAACAAGATGCCATTTGGGCTAACAAATACAAGTACCACATTTCAAAAGGAAATGGAGATGGCCTTCAAGAACATGATTGAAAATTTTGTGTTGGTATACCTTGATGATATCATAGTGTATTCAAAGGATGCCTTTAGATCATTTGGTCCATCTCAGAAAAGTACTTAGAAGATGTAGAGAGTATGGAGTATCCCTAAATCTAAGAAAGTGTGTCTTTGGTACCAATGAAGAGAAATTCTTAGAACATATTGTATATAAGGATGGTCTAACCATTAATCTAGAGAGAACAAAGGAAATAATTCTCTCTCTTTTCCTAGTCACAAGAAAGGACTATAAAGTTTCCTTGGTAGAATAAATTTTGTAAGAAGATGTATTTCTAATTTAGCTACCATGGTGAAACCCCTTATAGCTATGCTTAAGAAGAACATGGTCTTTTCATGGACCAAGGAAGGGAAAAAAAGTTTTGAAGAGATCAAGGTAGCCATAGCCTCAACCCCTACTCTCATCAATCCAAATTTTGAATAGGATTTCATTCTTTATACCTTAGGAGGTGAACCAAGCATTTCTACTCTCTTGACTCAATCAAATGACAAGAATGAAGAGTAACCTATTGCATTATTTTGTGAAGGGATTAAATAGTATGAAAAAAACTATAATTATATAGAGAAGCAATCCCCTATAGTCATAAGATCTTTGAAAAATTTTAGGCACCTTCTATCACACAACAACATATATTTGTTAGTGCCCCATGCTAGTGTAAAGAATTTCCTTTTGACCTAGGATATTAGTGATAAAAGATTAGGTTGGATCACTAAGGTGATGGAGTATGATGTGGATATTTAGATTACCAATTTGGTAAGAGGGAAAGGATTGTGCAAGTAGATGGTCTCATCTCAGGAATTAGATGAGGAAGTTTCTATGGTATTGACAAAACCATAAGAAGTAGGAAATGAGAATCCAAGGAATTGGATGGATAACATGATGACATTCTTGTCAAGAAATTGATACCCTTAGGGATTAAATAGGAAAAAAAGAGCATATTTTAGATTACAGTCCATTCTCTATGCCATTATTGATGGTATCCAATTTAGGAAAGACTTCAATAGAGCCTTGCTAAGATGTATTGATATAGACCAAGCTAATAGAATGATTAAGGAGCTTCATGATGGTCCTCATGGTGGACACTTTTCAACAAGAACAACTACCATGAAGATAATGGGGGTAGGATATTACTGGCCATCCTGTTAAATGATTGTCATAGGTATGTGAGGAAGTGTGAAAAATGTGTTTTCTTTTTTTGTAAGCAGAGGCTTGCAACTCTTCCACTTCATCCCATTCAGGTGGATCAACCTTTTGCTCAATGGAAATTGGATTTCATAGGTCCTATTAATCCTCCTTCTAGTTTTGGTCATAAATGGATTCTAGCTACTATCGATTATTTCACCAGATGGACATAGACAATTGTATTGAAGGATGCCAAAAAATCTCTAGTTGTTGAATTCCTTTATGGAATTGTGACCAAGTTTGGTGCTCCTTCAACCATTATTTTAGACAATGCAAAATCTTTTGTAGGAGCTGAGATTTGTGTGTGGGCAATTGATCATAATATCTACTTGAGCACATCCTCAAACTACTATCATCAAGGCAATGGATTGGCTAAGTCATCTAACAAGAACCTAATCAAGATTATGAAAAGGACCATAGAGGAAAACTAGAAGTTTTTACATCAAAAGATGAAGACAACACTGTGGGCTAATAGAATCACACCTAAGAGGGTAATTGGAAATTCACCCTCTATGTTTGTATATGGCAGGGAAGCAAGGCTTCTAATTTTTTTAAAGAATTCCTATCTCTAGAACTGGCTCATTAGTTGGAGTTAATGGAAAGTGATGCTATGATAGTAGGAATGGTGGAACTAATGGAGCTGGAGGAGAAAAAAAATCAAGCCATACAAACCTTGGAAACACACCGACAACAAGTCAAGAAAAGCTTTAATAAGAAGGCTGAGCTTATAATTTTTAGGGAGGGTGACCTTGTATTAAAATGGATGTAGACAAAGAAAAACTAGGGTGGCACTCAAAATTTGATGTGTTATGGAGTGGTCCCTATGTGGTTATCAGTTGTAAATAGGCCAATGCTTTCTAATTAATGGTGAAGTTTTGGCTATTCTAGTTAATGGAATATATCTCAAACCATGTTTCTGATAAGGGATAATTGATCATGTACATAGTTAGTATAGTTTTCTTTCAGTTCTTTCTTGTTTTCCAATAAGTTCCAGTCATAGGTTGTCTCTCTATGAGATGATCAAGTTTTGAAGTCTTGCAAAGGTTACAAAGGTGTGTTTTCCTATTTTGTAGTTGTAGAGAGCAACTTTGAGGTTTTTTTGGGCATGTTGTTTTACAATTTTAGGGTTTTGTTAGGAAGATCTTCACAAATTCTATGACTTTGTTGCTTGATTGATGCACAAGCTACTAATCTATTCATAGTTGTCTTACATCCCCCTTGACTCATCGGATTTGTTGGTCATTTTTGCCTTCTTGCCAAAATTTCCATATTTGAATTTAAACATAGTAACATTCACATATTTGAAAATTCAAATAAATGGGGCACAAAAATACTTTATATTGAAATCTTATGTTATATTTTTTGGCTACATTTTTTATTTTATGGACCCATATTTTATCCACCATCAAATCCTTCTGGATAAATGACTAGTAGTTTCTTGCATTTTGAGAATTCCCAGAATATTATACGATGCAGGAAAGTGACTTTCTACCATGTGGCAATTGTGGGTCTATTTCCATCATGTGGGCCACAATGTGATAAGGTGATGAGCTAGACTAAGTTGGCATACAGTGGGCATTTTATCATTTGAGTCTCTGACATGGTTAGTTGGGTGGGCCACATGTTCCTAGTTTCTACCTTCACCATCACATTAAAGAAGATCTATGATTCTCACTTTTTCACAATCTCAAGATGCACAAAATTTAAATAATGTGAAAAAGGAAAAATGCACCATGTGGGCTTCATGACATGATTCCCATTGGTGGGAAAAAAAAGTAAGACTTTTCAAAGTAGCATGTCTAGTTGGTGGGTTTTGATTAGTCAGAGGATTATGTGTTTGATGAGGTGGATGTTGAATGTCTAGTGGGCCTAAAAACTTAAAGGAAAAGTGCTGCAATAATGAGGGTCTCTCATGATTGTTGATCATTTGGTGATCAATGATCATCAATTTTTTTGTATTATGGACTTTCTAGATCTTTAGACAATGTGAGAAAGTGACAAATGACCATGTGCCCTAGTGGGCCCAGTTTGAAAGGTAGGTACAGTTAAGTTGACATCACGGTTAAGGTTGACAATATTGTAAGTTGTCGCAGTTAAGTTTAGGGGTGGCACAATTATTAAAATAATATGATCAAATTCTTGAAGACTTCACAAGGTGGCAAAAAGAAATAACATAATTGGTCCACATGGCTTTTTTTGGTTGCATGACTCAGTTGACCTGCTAACTTTGCTGATTCATATGCTAGAATGATGGGAATTGAGTTTTCTTGTGCATTTCAATCTTCTTGATCGATCCCAACCACTTCCAAATGAATGAAATGTCAAAAATTATGTGAAGGACACTTTTCCACTATTTGATTACCCATTTTGGGGTCTTTTGCATTGAATGATGCTATTTTTGTCACCTCCAAGATCCTTCTAGCTAGGGTTTTAATGATTATGCTGCATCTAGGATTGTTCCATGATCAAATCCCAATTGAATTTTTCTTCCAAGGCAAGGTATCTTAGTTATACTTTAGATATAAAGGCAATTTTTTGTAAATTTTAAAAAGGTCAAACCTTCTTTGTTTCTTTGGCATTGCTCTAGCCTTCTACTATAAATACCCTTTGCCTTAGGACTATGTGAAACTCTTTCTTATCATTTCTAGCCATTGATGTATTATGCAAGACCTATTTACCTCTCATTGGGGTATTGTGGATATTTTCAATTTTGCATGACTCTATCTATTTGACCTATAAATGATATATAAGTGAATCTCATTTTTCTTGTGTCATTTATTTTGGTTTTTTGATCTACATGTGAATGTTTGGTTAAAGCAAGTTTGGATTTGTATATCTTTGGTGTCATGATGGTTCAAAAGTGCATGTATGAGTAGAGATTGGTTTGAACACTCTATTTTGGTGCATCACCCCATAGGACAGATTAAGATAGTGTGCTATGCACGCTTTCTCCCCTTTTCCTCTCCAAGAGTAGTTAGGTGCATCCTAATAGTAAAGGTAGCCGACCTTCTCCAAAGACTCAACCTGACCTGGAGGTTGTTTACATGTTTCAAAAGGTTGTCCTTAGGTAAAAACTTTGGACAAGGGTGCAAAAGTTTGTGACAATAGGATCTTGACAGATTAAAACTTAGTTTTGCAGATTGTATATCCAGAATATCAAGTTAATCAATAGAAGGCAACACAAGCTTTTTTTTTGACACCTTTATCATTGATGTAAAGGGGGAGAAATATATGTAAAGAAAATTATATATGTATATATTTTTTAATGTAAGAGGGATCTTATCTATGTACTTATGAACTTATTACTTACAAAATTATTGTAAAGGAGGGATAAAGAATGTAATGATCCATCAAAACATGAATACAATTTTTAGTTTTGAAGGAAATTTTGTGTAGTTACTTTTTGTATTTACTTTGTTTTGTATGACATCAATTTGAGACTTATCTAATTTTCCCAAATGTTTCCATCTATGCCAAAGGGGGAGATTGTTGGAAATATGGCTAGATAGACGTTTGAATACTATCATTTATGGAAACATGTATTTGGTATTTGATTTATGCAATCATAGTTATAGAATTTTCTAAGTGTTAGATAGTTTGTAGCAATATGGAGATATATATAGTATGTATGGATGATAGAGCTTGAGTTAGGACATGCATAGTTAAGGGTCGATAGTGGATAGTGTCAGGATGATGTATGTCAAAGCGTAGAGTTATACAGATTGTATGGTGCAAGTTATAGTTGATTTACCAGTTCAGGTAATTAATAAAGCATGATAGTTTATGGGATTATATGACTTAAGGAATTACTTTGGTAACAATATAATTATTTAATCATAATGGGCCAACATTTTAGAATTTAATCTCAAAGTAATTTTATAATTAGTCAAGTGTGTGGATGTATCAAGGCTGACTAAGCAGAATTTTCATAATTTATGAAGTATATGTAAAGATCATAACTTGCACAAATAAAGTGAGTAAGATGTGTGATGCAAGCTATTTAAAGAAAGCTTAAGTATTATGCGAGCCTTATGTGATGCGAGATCTGATGTATGATCAGAGTAAGTGTGAGATATAATAGTAAGATATTATTGTATGTATACCTACTCTTGTGAATAAACTTATCTGTTTATTGCATGTTAGGGTAGTGGGATCTTCTTGCATATATTGTATTTTTTCTACCAACTCCTAACAAGGTTGAGGCTTTTAATAGGGCCTAGTCCTCTAACAAGGACTCAAGGCACTATATGTATTTCATATACTCCTAAGAGTGTCAGTATCCTTAACAATATTCTTTTGTTTAGTGAATCATCTCATGGGTATAATCCCCACTAGGGTTTTCCCTTGGCTAAGGCTTCCCTAGTTAAAAAATAATGGTGTCATGAGTTCTCTATGTGCATGGTTATATTTATTGTTCAACATTGTTGGTTTACTTTCTTATGCAAGTTATAAAGTAAATAAAAATATTTAGTTTATGAAAAAAGTTTGTAGAATACCGATTTAGCCCCCTCTCAATATTATCTATTTCTTACAAACTGATGGTGGTAAAGGGATACTTTTAGCTGAAATATTTGTGGATGATATCATATTTGGAGGACAAGATGCCTTATACAAATTATTTACAAATGAGATGCAAAAGGAATTTGAAATATCTATGTTTAGGGAAATCAAATTCTTTATTGGTTTACAAGTATATCAAATGAAGAAAGGTATCTACATTACCTAGTCCAAATATATCAAGGAGATATTAAAAAAATTTGGGATCTAAGATTCAAGACCAATCAACATGCTTATGGCTACTAAACATACACTCTAAGAATGACAATTCTACTGATCTAAACTAGATATTGTATAGATCAATTATTGGGAAGCTATAATGTGTTTTTCAAAATAGACTAGTTATTGCATTAGAAGTTGAGATTGTTGAAAGATTTTCTACAAATCCTAAGAAGAATCACATGATGGAAGTGAAAAGAATACTAAGATATCTAAAAGGAACAAAGAATTATGGACTATATTACAAAAAAAATGATAAGTCTAAACTGAAAGTGTATACAGATATCAATTGGGTAGGAAATGTTGATGATAGAAAGAGTACAAGTGGTGGAGCTTTCTTTTTCAGACAGAGATTGGTTTCATGGACAAGCAAGAAGAAATGCCTTTCACAATCAATAATAGTAGCTAAATATGTAGCAATTATAGTTAATTATTCTAATATTGTGTGGATCAAGAAATTATTGAAAGAGATGAAGGATAACATCATTGATCCAATTGTTATCTATTGTGATAATAGAAGTGCTATAAATATATCAAAGAATCATGTGATGCACACAAATGCCAATCATATTTCAATCAAGTACCACTACTTGAGGAAACTAGTTCAAGATAAAGAAGTAAGATTGGACTATGTGAACACTAAGGTGCAAATAGATGATATTTTCACTAAGGCTTTACCTAAGGATGCACATGAGTATGTAATAGGTAAATTGGGGTGATTCCCCTAGCTAAGGTTATTTAAGAAAAGATGGAGCTCTACATAAAATGCATTGATAAGAATATCTTACAAGTTGATGCAAAAAGTCATACTTTACAAGATACCTAAAGTAGTGAAGAGAAAAGAACAAGATGTTATATCATTCACAAGTGAAGAAACATGACAAATGAAGAACAAAGTTCAAAACACTGACATGAAGTAATCTACATGGTTAAGATGTATGAGAAAGATGAAGTGTCTTTGGCATAGTTGTCAAAGAGGGAGATATTATATAGTTACCATATGAAGAAGCAAATAGAAAGTATAGAGGGAGATGTATCAAGTTACCATCCAAAGAGAGAATACATTAACAAAGATGAATGGTGTTTCCAGAAATCAAGGAACTTAGAAGTTTAAGAGTTATATATCTAAGAGGCAGCTAATTGAATTCATGATCTAAAATGATAGGAGTCTATGTTGCATATTAGAGCTGCATGGATGAGAATTAGAATGAAACTAAAAAGGGAGATTGTTGGACATTGAGATGTGAATTAGAATGAAAATAAGGATATTCATGAAGATCTGATACTAAACACAAATAGAGTTACTCGAAGAAATTACATGTTTCGGATTGCATGGTAACTAAAGGTTTTTCCATCAATACCAAAGAGGGAGATTGTTGGAACTACAATTGGAATAATTGTTATGTTGTCATTGATGCCAAACCTTATTGGTAAGATAGTTTTTTTCTGAGTAGAGTGATATATCAAGATGATTAATGAAGAGGATTTGAGAAGAAGAGATAACAAATGGATATAGAGGAAAGGTTGAAGTATGTGAAACTACAATGTACACTTGATTAGTTAGACCTTGATAGGATAATGTGATTTTTAAAATCATAACCTAAGTGGAAAAGATAGTTTTATTGATGCCTAGAAGGAATGATCAAAGAAATACCAAATGCACAGGCTTGACCAAGAAAAGAGAAGAAGATTAAGGAACTAGATGTATATGCCAAGTGATGTTAGTGTTGGCTGAGTGATAGTATAGGCCAAGTAGAATATAATGTTAGTTGAGCATTAGTATTGACTAAGTACCATAAAATATGCCAAACATAACAATTAGTATTGACCGAGTAATTTAGTGATGACCAAGTATCAGAAGACCGTATTGGCTGAGTGATAGCATTTGATAGTTTGTGAGTCAATCTTGATTTCTAGCTGACACAATTGAATTCTTGGATAATGTAAAATGTGTCAAAGATAAGGATGGATGACTTGGATCATTTAATACATAAAAAAACATGTTTGAGTGTTTCTAGGCATGGATTCAAAGATAAGTTTTGATATATTTCTAGAAGAGAAAGGAGGAAACGAAAAGATGGAAGGATTTGATGAATCTGACCAAATCCTAAGATCTACAGTGATGTTTAAGCAACAAAAAAATAAAAAATAACTATTTAAGGAGGCATAAGGGTAACATAAAATGGTGGACAAGTAGATTTTTTTGATGCTATTGAACTAGCTACACATACAAATGTTAATCAATAAATCATTAATCATAGTTAATGTTGCATAAATCAAGTTAATGTATATAAATGACTTGAATATATATTGAAATCATGGGGTAAAGTGTTATAATAAATGAATATTAATATCATAATATATAGGCTCATGATTCCCACAATCTAAAATCTTCATTGTCCTCAAGAAAGGGATATGAATTAGTTAGACATGAAAGCCATCGACTTAAAATTCGAGGACAACTTTAGTCCTTCAAATCACACATCATGCACACATTTGAATTTATTATCATTATTACATTTGTCATGAATATGGTTAATTTTCTTCTTATTTATTGATTGTTTTATTAAATCTTCCCCCTTGTGATCCCTTTGTAAGACATTCCATTTCCATTGTTCTTAATTTTATCATTCTTATTTTTGCATCATTCACTATGAATATAGGAGGTAATATAAAAATATAATTGAAAGATCATCCTCCTATGGTCTATGAGAATAACACAAGGCATACATGTGTTCTCCTTGGTTGAAAGGTTATTTGTCCTCAAATAATAATGTATGTATGAGGGAAAAAATAAATAACTTATGAAGCATATAATTACAATAATGATTGAAAAAATAAATGCTATGCATAGATAATGAAATAATAAAAAATGATAAATATTATAAATAAATGAAAACCATAAATTTAGTACCATTTGTGTTGTTGTGAGAAGCTTCAAACTTTGCAAATAGCTGAAAGTATAGGTACCTTCATGTTGAATATTTAGGTCCCTTTGAGAGTGATGCATGTTTAATCTTAATAGATATAGTTTTACTCATACTTGGTGCAATTTTTATTTTGCATTGCATAGTAGTTGATGTAAAATGACTATTCAATCACATAATAGTTATTGCATGAGTGACTATTAAAATCAAACTGTAGTGCCTATAGGACTACTTATGAAAATTAGACAATTATAGGATTAACTTTTAAAAGTAGAAACAAGTAATTGTAGATAATAGTTACAACAAGAAACCTATAGAAAAATTATGTTGACATAATGACTTATAATACAACTTTAGATGTCAATTTTCTATGAAACAAAATCTTATTTAGACAAGGTAGATGTCATCAATGAATAGACATTATTGATATCATGACAAATCAACTACTCAATAGAACATTTTGAAAATATATGTGAAAAATTTCTTTTAGAATTAGAAACTTGACCCACTCAGACCTTTGGAAAAATTATTTGAAATGTGAGCAAGCAACTAGCTATAAACTCCTCCAAAATAGTCATTAAGACAAGAAGAACTAGGAAACAAACTAAACTAGACAAATACTAACTCAAAGACACTGTGTAACAAAACTTATTCAATGAAAAACCTATCTAACCTATCCTAACCTATAGTAAAAAAAAAAAAATGACCCACTCAAAGAAAACCATTAATTGGATCTTTGAAGTATGTTCTTCTCAAAAACTTCAAATGCTTTACATGCCTATTAGCAATTAGAAATGGTTGCAATATTAGTAAAACCTATATAAGAAACAATACTTTGGAAAGACATTAAAACAATAACTTATTAGTTCATGTTGACAATATATATTGGTATATTGAAGTGCATAAGTAAGTTGAAACAATTTCTCCTTTTTCTACAACTACATATTTAGCTTTATCTTTAGTTTTAACTTATTTATTTTCTACAAACACAACTTGTGATGATGTATTTTTCTCCATATGAATGAGATGTTTAATAGGAAACCCTCATGAAATAACCAATTTTTAATCCTCCTTGTTGGCTTTGTGTAAATGAGCTACTTCTTTATCCTTTACTGTACTTTTAAAGAGCAATTTGTGAAATTGATTTGATAAAAGTACAAAAATTCTACACCATCTTCATAATTCTCATAGTTTTTATCTACAAAATATATTGATTTAGCATCTATGGTTAAGAAAAACTCCTCTAAATCATCCTAGAACTAGTCTTCTTCAATATATTTTTTACTTTTCTACATGGGAGGACTAATTTCCACTTTATTTCAGCTTTGTTCTTGAAGTAGGAGTTATGATTTGACATCATGTTCATCTTGAGAAAGAACCTTGTGTATGTTAATTTATTCATTTTTAGAAACAAGATTATCTTTATTTTCCTCCTCACAAATCAACACATTGTCATCAATATGTGAACAAAATTCCTCTACGATGCTAGAGAACATGTCTCCATTAATTTCCAAACTTGTTGCAAATGATAGTGGCTCTTCATCTTATTCTTTATGGAACTTAAATCCATATTTTTTTTTTTTTGATTTTAATACTTATACAAATTTTTATAATCCTAAGATCTTTGAATAGAAACTAAGAATCTAAAAAATCACAAATAGCTGCTAAAAACTTAGAGACTCTCGTAGCTTGACCCATCCTGAAAAATAGTACCAAAAGAATTTGCTTCCCAATTAGATCAATCACTTGGTTCTAAAAATAAAATCATGGATCTATCATGGTAGAGAGAAGGTGACACAGTGTGGGGTTTTGACCACATGTAGGTCAACGTTACCAGGAAAGGGTGGGTTAGCGATGACCTCACAATAGAAAAATGGGTTTCATCCCATGGCACCCATTTGAAAGAAGGGAATAAATGGAACTATATTATACTTAATGGGCTTTCAAGCCTTATATCACATTAAAAAAATGTAACTCCTTTTCTCACTCTTCTAGACTACACAATGTTTCTTTCTAGAAGGCTCATGGGAGCGTTAGAATTCCTAATGGGTTTAAGTTTGAGGACATCACCAATAAATTATGGCGACTTAATAAGGTTTTAGTTAAGGCTCATGTGCCTCCTCCAAAGAGCCCTAATCATGAATATGCTCTAATATCATTGGTTAGGATAGATAACTAGGAATGGAGTGATTCGATTAGTTATCTTAAAGATCGTGCCTTTTTCATAAATGGGATGGGATTTGGCCTAGTTTCAACACCTTTAAGAAGTCGGTTTCAAAAACCCTAGAGCATTAAAGTGAGGTGTGACCACTATTGATGGTTTTTTTTCTTGGTAATCAGTGTTGCACTAGTTGATAAAGATTGGATTTTGAATAGTGGACCCTTATGGTTGACATAAGTAACATGAGTATATTAGACTAGATCCCTAAATTTAACCCACAAACTAAAAAGGTGGATGAAATTATTCAATGGTTCAATCTTCTTGATTTCCCCCATGAATATCTAGATGAGGAGAATTTGATATTTTTGGGCGAGAAACTAAGGTCTTTTGTGAAGCATGAGGACGCAATCAATGTGGGCAATCTCTCAGTCAATTTTAGGATTTTGGTTAAATGCCAAAGCACACATCCATTCATATAAATGATTGACCTTCATTTTAGGGAAGGTATTTGGAGGCAAAAGGTGGTTGTGGATATTTTGGAGGGAGAGACTAAAATTCCCAATAATGGTAAAGGTTTGGCTAGACATGTTGTAGTGGATTGGGCTCTAAAAATCTCAGAGGAAAGAGATAAAAAATATTTGATTGACCTCAATTTGTCATATTATTCCCATAGTAGATGCTCCAAATTTGAAGGAATAGGAGGAGTGACAATTTTAACTCAAGTATGTGATTGAATCATCATTTATGGGAGAATAATCTTGACACCAAAGCCATAATAGAAATCAAATGACAACAAGTACCGAACTAATGGTTTTAGCTAATAATCCTAGTGGTGTGATTTAGGAGATAGATGCAACACAAATTAGTAGGCCCTTGAAGGAAATCAAGGTGATAAAATGATAGATTATCCTCACCTACATATGATAGGCATTAGCGATTTTCAATTAGGGGATCAAAATAGATCAATTACTCCAACAAATTTATTTGAATGTGACATAAAGTGGTTACAAGTAGAGGAGCTTAAACACAATGATCCTAGTTAGAAGAGCATAGATATTAATTTTTTCATGCTTAAGGTGCCATAGAGTCCTTGTGATCACATCTCTAAAGATATCTCTATTTCTCCAATCATCAACTTGGACGTTTCTTTTGAAGGGGTCATGGATATTAATGCAGAAGTAAAGAATATTAGGATTGGATTATGGGTAGAGAATATGGGGGCCTAGTACTTTTTAGGGATGTCAGATATTCCTAACATCCTAGAGGAAAAGACTATTCTTTAGATGAAGGCAACCATTTCAAAACCCAATGAAGGAGAAAAGAAAAAAAGGGGTGTTAAATCAACTTATGAAAAGCTGGTTGTGTTAGGAAGTGCACCCAATAAAGCACATTTGTTGAAATGAGGAAAGGGCTATACCATTTCCCAAAATAAATGACACTCTTATCATGGAATGTAATGGGATTCAATTCCCCTCATAAGATCTACCTAACCAAGTGAAGCCTTGATTAAGAGAAAGTGGATGTAGTTTTCCTACAGGAAACCAAACTTAAAAAGGATGACTTTAATATTTTTTCAATCAGATTTCCAAAATAGAATTGTCACTTCTAAGAGGTACAAGTGACTTTAGGAGGTCTATGCATTATGTGGAACAAGATTTTGGTGAACATTAGCATTCTAGGTCAAGATTCTTGGTGGATTTGGGTAATGATCTCTTCCTTTCAACTACTCTTGCTTATGCACAATGTCAATGTCTACAGACCTACTAGGACTCTCCAAAATAGGATGGTTTGGGATGCTCTTTCCAACATTACAGATATGATGCAAGATGAAGTAACTATCTTAGGAAGGGTATTTTAATGGCATTATTAGCCAAGAAGAGAAAAAGTGTGGGAAAGACTAGAATTACCAAAGTCAATTGGATTTCATAAATTTCTGCAATAAAAATGGTCTTGTGGAACTTTCTTTTAGGAATGGAAAATTCACATGGACTAATATAAGGAAAGGATTTTCAAATATTATTGAGAAGTTTGACAATTTTCTTTTAAGTAGTAATTGGGGTGCCATAGAGTGGACTTACAATGCAGAGATATTGGGGATCATAGGGTTTGATCACTATCCTATTAGGCTTTAAATTTAAGAGGATTCAACTTTGGAGAGAGCGCCTTTTAAATTTGAATCTATGTGGTTCAGATGCAAATATTTTGAGAGATTGTTGTGTGAGTGGTGGAAAATTCTCAAGTGTCCCTAGTTAATAAAGCATTCATGATCTTTAAAAGATTGCAAATGCTTAAAGAACAACTTAAGATTTAGAATAAGACTTCTTTTCAAACTATTTTTCTAAGAAATTTTGAATTAAAGGTAAACTAGCTACTTTGAATTCTCTAATTATGGAGTTAGGGATGGATGAATTGAATTCCACAAAAAAATTGATTTGAAAAGTAAATATTCAAAATTACTTGTAAGAGAGGAGACTTATTGGCATGCACTAGAAATCTAGTGAATTATGGCTTGTTTTAGGGTATAAGAACACACAATTTTTTCACAAATCAATGAAGATGAAGAGAGCATATAATACTATATTTATGATTGAGACATAGAATGGGGAAAGATCTCAGAAACCATATAATATCAATAGGGAAGTGGTCAATCACTTTGATCATCTTTTCAATAATAGGGATTTGTTCTCTAATGTGGATGAGTCTATGTTTCACATTATTCCAAAGATTGTTTTAGATGTGCAGAGTAGATGGATTTTGGGTCCAATTTCAGTTGAAGAAGTGAAAAAGGTTTTTTTTGATATGGGTGGGGAGAAAGAAATAGGTCTAGATGGTTTCCTTGCTATTTTCTTTTGACATTTTTGGCATTTTCTAGGACATGATATTATGGATATTGTAGAGGTATATAGAGTTGGGGGGGGGGGTGTGGTTGTGCTACACAATTTTGACAAACTTTTATTGCTTTGATCCTAATAAATGATAGAAGGTTTACCATGGATGAATTTTTTCATATTTCTCTCTGAAATACAATCTATAAGATTATTTCTATGGTTATAGATAATAGATTGCTTGTTGTCCCGGATGTTGTTATTTCCTAGGAGCAAAGTCTTTTCTCTCCAAATTGGTCCATTTATGAAGGAGTCATTAACCTTATACTATTAAGTCTACTAAAATTAGGAAGATGATGATTAAATTAGACAATAGAAAAGCCTATGATGCTATAAATATGAATTTTCTTATAAAAGCTCTGGAGTGTTTTGGTTTCTCCCAAGACTGGTTGAAATGGGTAAAAAGTTTTATTCCACTACCCACTTTTCCATTTTTGTTAATGAATCACCTCAAGGTTTTTTTGACTATACTAATAGGCTAAGGTGGGAAGAGACACTCTCTCCATTTATATTCACCATTTTGGCTGAGGCTATGGGCATGTTGATAGCTGAAGAAAAGGTTTTTGGGCAATGGAAAGGCATCCAGATTGTCAATGGGTTCTTTGTCTCATTTACGATTTGTTGATGACACTTTTATACTACGTGAGGCTTCTTTGTAGGAAGCTAGGACCATTATAATGTTTATTACTAAGTAAAGTGTTTATTCTAGCCAATGAATTAATTGGAATAAATCATAAGTGTATGTTTTTAATACAAATTAACAACTACAATAGGACATTAGTGATATTTTTGGAATGAGAATCGGGTGTCTTCAAAGTAAATATCTAGGTATACCACTATTTGAAGGGGCCTCCAAAGCTCATCTTTGGAAGGAAATGGTTGAGAAATGTGTTAGGATAATAGAAAGGTGGAAAAGAGGATAGTTTACATCAACATAGAGGATTATGTTTCTCAAATATGTCATTTTAGCTATCCCTATTTTTTCCATGATATGTATGAATATTCCAAAAAAGATATTAAAAATATGGATCAAAGAATGTGAAATTTATTTTGGAATGGTGGTGGAGAGGAGGATAAATTACCTCTTCTTTCTTGGATGAAATTTGCAAATCTAGATTGAGTGGTGGTGTTGAGTTGAGGGTTTGAGAAACCATGAACAAGGCTTTAAGTGTGAAGTAGTCTAGTAACTTTACTCCCAACCTTATTTACTTTGGGTCTAACTTTTGAGGGATAAATATTTTTATATCCAAGTGGATAGTAGGATCCTCACTATTAGGAATCTTTCCCAAGGGTTTGTTGTTTGGAATTTTATATTGGAGTGCAGAGAGGTTGTTACCAAGTGCAGGACTAGAAAATAGGTTAAAAGCTAACATACTATGAGAAACCACAAACTCAATCAAAATATGCTAAACCATCCCAATCTACCATGAAAACTAATGAAAGTAAAGGAATTAAAACAAGTAAAACCCCCTCTTTAATTTAAGTTTCCATGTCCTTCTTTCTTCTTCATTGTTGATGTAGCTCTAATTGCCTATACTACACATATAATTGAAAGAAAATGAAAAAGTTATATGATGGATGCTATTGATAATACTGGAAGCATGGTTTGGATGTAATGCATTCTTAAGAGGTTCTAAGGAGAAAATGAGTGCAAGATGGCTCAATTTATAGCCAAAATACAAGAGGTGAGACATGATTGAGGAGGTGGACATTTGTCAATGCAAGTGTGCAACTTGGCATGATATTCCTTAGAATATCTATGATAAATATGATGCAATATGCCACATATAGGATTCTATGATACATATGTAAGTCAAAATAGCTAAAAGTGGAAGAGAATCTATGACAAGTTTATGACACATCCAAGCCACTTGTAGACAAGAATTTATGATAAATGTGGCTTATTATAGTAATGCATAAGGAATATTATATGCCAAATATAACATATACTAGCAAAGAGTAGAGAGAGGATCTATGACATATTATGGCCATGCATCAAGACTAGGTGGAATATTTTAATTAAAAATTCACAAATCTACACAAATGGAAATTATTAAATTCAAAATTAGAAATGGGAAAATAGGACTTAGGAAACTAAGAATTCACATAGTTCGCAAAGATGAACCAATTAATTAATAAATATTAATTAATTGAGAATGTTGGTTAGTAAGAATAATTAGTAAAGCTAGATGAAAGTGATTGAAATGACATAGGAATAGATCATGGGTTAACTAATCCTATAGGACAATTTAGTAAATGATTGGCCAATTTGGTGAAATAAATGTAGGATCAACCTTTTGGTGAAATATGATGATTGTGTAGATCAACTGGGATTATGATGGGTAGATTGAAGCCATGATCAAATTGATTGAGTGATTAATATTGATAACATTTCAAGGAAATATGATCTGGATTAAGGACATGTGACATTTAACAAACATTGTAAATACCATAGGATCGATATTGATTGATAAGATTGATCATAATAAGATCAATGGATATTGTCAATGTTATTAAATTGATTGGATAAAGTCACAATCTAACACTAAGGGACTCAATAATGTTGATGATGGAGTCATAAAAATGATAGACTTGACCTAGTGTCAAGGGATATGGAGGTGTTAAGGTTAGATTTGATAGATTGACAAGGAACTTAGAGACACAATAATGCCTAGGGTTAGATACATAATGATTGATTAGGGATGTTTTCCATATTTTGGATTGATTAGAGTTCATTTGGGATGATTAGAAAGGGTTTTGATGATATTGAAAAGGTTTAGGGTTGATTGGATGAGATTTTGATGATGTTGAAATAATTTAGAGTTGATTCCAAAAATTTTACACAAAATAGGAACTAATTTTGAAATGATCTATAATTGATTTGAAAGATGGATGTAAAAGATGATGGATAGTATGGAAATATGCTCGAATGATAATCAAGTTGGCCAAAAGATCAGAGTTAGTGAAATGAGAAAATGAGACATGTTAGTATAAATATGTGATTAAATAGTAGATGCAAACCATTTTTGAGCATCTATACTAAGAATCTTACATGGTAGATTGGAACAAGAGAGCTTACCAACTTTTAAAAGGATTCATGGAATGACCACAAAGGACTATTCAAGGAGAGATATTTTGAAGAAGTAGGTGAAACCATGAAGAACTTATGAGGTAGCAAGGCTAGTAATTATATGGAAGAACACATGAATTGCTTTGGGAGGGAAAGAAATTGGAAGATGGTGAAAAAATCACACATTCCTGCCATGTGTATGGAGAAAATGGATAGAAATTTCTAATCTCGACCAATTGTTAGAGTAGGAAGTGAAGATAAGATTATCCAGTGTGCTGCAAAGAGCATGACATACTAAGTAAAGGTTGGTTATAAAATGTTGGCATAGGAAGTGCCAGATGAAGATGGGCTAGTCAAGTTGTTCTAGTGTAAGGAGTGCCTCCCAAAGATAGAGTTCTTTGCTTGGTTATCAGCGAAGAGAAGGATTTTGACTTATGATAGATGGAGGAGATTTGGTGTAGTTGGCCCCTCTAGATGTTGTATTTGTGAGGAAGATGAAGAGATTGCAAATATTTACTCCTAAATTGTAGGTTTTCCATGGAATCTTGGATAATGGTTCAAGGAAAATTGGGTTGGAAGGGTTCCCTGCTTCACACTCTTAAATATCTCTTCTACTACTGGCCTTTTAGGATGCCTTGATTGGTTTTTCCTAGCTTATGGGTTCTTTGTCCCTCAATTATAATATAAGAAGTTTGGAAAGAGAGAAATAGGTAGATTTTCAAGGATATGTATGGACCTTTGGAGATATTTGTCAAAAATTTGGCTAGGTTAGACACTTTGATGTTGCCATTTATGGCATCATATCAATCATATAAAGCGGGCAGATTGTGAAGATGATGTTATGGCATGTATATTTAGAAATTTGTCAAAATATCATACAATTTATTTGGTAGAACAAATATAGTATTAGATCTTAACGAGCTTATCATGGACACATGAAAAGTTAGGTACAACTTCTTGACACTATGTGATGATGTATGTGAGTGCGGAAGACAATATGGTCCATATAGACATAGTTGTGGTTAGATGACTAGTTACAAAAATATACAAGTAGAATAGAGAATGATGAGGAAATGGATATTTTGGATTAAGAAATTATTATTTTTATGAAATAAATACTCAACTAATTACAGACATCATCCTAGATGTTAACCCTAAGTGGGAAAAAATTAATATTGTATAAAGGCATGAAGGCTGACTAGGTAGATAATTGTAAATTAGCATTGTATAAAGGAAAGATTACAAATACGAAGTTAAGTGGGTGATTAAGTGAAATAATGTGATATTGATGTTGTGAAAATTTTGATGTATGGTTAGAGGGATACAAATTTTGTGAATGAGAAGAAAAGGCAAGATCATATATTAAAGATATGAGCAGTAGTGTGAAGAGGATTTCGTATCTATCTCTTTGTATTGAAGAACTATATTGTACATTGAATGTTTGGGCAATGGGTTCATTTTGCATACATTTTTTAATTGTATATAAAAATTTATAATAATTTTGAGGCTTCTAACAAGGTCTAGTTTTATAACAGGGATCAAGACACCATACAGATATAATATACTCCTAATAGGGTCAATATCTTTTTCAAGATACTTTTGATTGGTGGATCATTTTATTAACCCTACATGAAGAAGATCTAATGAAGGAAACAATGGAATGAGAAACCAAATTTTGTGTTACAAGTGCAACATATTTGGTCATATAGAAATATTCTATAGAATGGACATGAGGAACAACGCAAGGAATCCAAATTTTAGGAGCATGAACATAAATGGTAGAAGAAATGACAACACAAGTGATACCCAGAAAGAAGAGATAAGAGAACATGTAGAAGAATTCAAAGAAGTATTTTTTAAAGCCAAAGATCCATCAAGTTCACATGTGATATTAGAAGAACAATCAAATGAAGAAATTGAAGGAAGATTGAAGTCAGCTATAATATTTGATTCATCCTACATAAGTTAAGTACTTTTCTAAAAGATCAAGCATCAAAAAGGAAAAAGAAATTTTAGAGAAAGAATTAGGGTATATAAAGTTAATATGAGGTACAACATGATGTGGTGGAGCTATGGTTAAGAGTGCAAGTGATTTGGAGTTCGTATGTGCTGACATGAAACAGGACAATGCTACTGCTAAATAATAAAAAAACTTTTTGTGGATTGTGTACTTGCATAATTAATAAAGTAGGTAAATGAGAAGGATTTAAGGATCAAAATTAGGATCCCAAGAATCATTTGAGTGTATGAATATTTAAGGAGAAAAATAAGAGAAAATCCAAGGTAGTCAAAGAAACACTGAAGAAAATTTACTTTCAAACCTTATTTCATTTTATAGATTTTGAAAGCTTAAGTTATAAATTTGAGTTCAAAATTTGTAGTAGACATGGATAGACATTTGATTCATAATTTTGAGGATGAGGCCAAACCCAATATGAAGATAAAACCTATACAACCCTCAGAAGATAATCCTATGGCAACATTTTTCAGTTATCCAAATGAAGTAATATATTTGGAAAAAATTTCTAGTTACCTTACAAATAATTTTGTAAGAGTAGGAGAAGAAAATGTGGCAAAATAATTTGATAATGTTTACAACCAAGATATGAGATTTGAGAATGGATATGAGCGCCTGGAACAAAATAAGTTAATTAAGCTCTTATTTTCACATGATTTTGACAATGAGGATTGGGCAAAGATAATATTGAGTAGAATTCATGATGGATAGTTTTGGTTAGGAGACAATGTAGTAGATATATCAGCCAACTTAATTCATGAAGTGACTGGACTATACAATGAAGGTTCAATATAATTGAATGAAAAGAATGTAAAGAAACTTTTTTTGGAGAAAACTAAATGTGAGTAAAATAGGAGAAGAATTATGATAAGTGAGATTAAGTAGCATGATGTGAGATTTATCTGGAAAATCACATCATCAAATATTCATGCTAGTTCTAGAGAGCATGACATGGAAATGTGTTTTATCCATCTAGCCTACAAGATGTGTTGAAAAGGTAAAAGTGAATATGTGTGAGATCCTAAGAGCATAGCTAGTAGAGAATTTGGAAAGGATTAAGAAGGTGAAGAATAGTTAATTTAGATAGAAATCACTAATAACTTACAAAGTAGTGTGGACTTAATAGTTAAAACATTGCAAACTTAAATGAAGTAGAGGTACAAGATTCCACCCTTAGTTGTAAGAAAATTTAAAAATGACATATGCTTTATGGTTGACATTGAGTTTACACACATAGAGCTAGTAGAACCTACAAATTTTTATGTGGAACTACTTGGATATGAGGTTACTGAGGAGAAAGTTGAAGGTTATGTGGAAATAATTCTTAATTCAACAAGGTATGAGGAATATAATAGGTTTGGAACCTATGAAGAGATCATGCAAATGACTAATAAAGCTCATTGTGAGAAGTCATAGAAGAATAAGGTTGAGGAAACCATGAAGAAGATCATGGAAGAAGTGCAAATGACCCCTAAAGAAGTACAATCTATTAGAAAAACAAAAAAAGTATCGAAAATTCCTTATGCAGTCATGAGACAAGAGAAACCATAGAGAGCACCCACTATTCAATCAATGAAATCTAGTGAAGGGGAAGACAAAGTAAGAAATTGTGGAAACCAAGAAGAAGTCAGCTAGATTAGTTGAGATCAAACAAGAGACAACAAAGACACCTAAATAAAAAAGAGTTAAATAGATGACAATTGGACTAGGAAAGAGGCACAAAGAGATGATGACATTTTAACCCAAGAAGAAGATGAGAGGTCAAGTAGATGGTCCTAAGGAAACTAAGCCAAAAAAGAAAGAAGAATAATAATCAAAGAGTGTGATAAAAAGAAGAAAGGCTTGGAAGCCTAAAATTGAGAAAGTAAATTGTGCTATCATTGATGAAGGTAATTTGTACAATTAAAAAAAATTCACTTATACATTGGTATTGATAGACTAGAGCTTGAGAATGTGGTTATTAGGCATATGATCTTGTCTAATAAGTAATTTGAAGATATTCAAGGTCAAATCCCTAAAGACCTTTATGATAGATTAACTAATAGAAAGAAGAGAGTAATTGCTGAAGATAAGAAGATTAGAGAAAATACGATACATAAATTATGTGAAGTAAAGAATAATGAACATCTTGAAATTATAGTAAAGGGCATTGAGACCATTTTGAAAAACAAGAGAAGAGAAATTTTTCTAATGGGAGGAAAATATCAAAAAAATGAATAAGGATACAAAGAAATATATTGTAAAATTAATGACCCATCCAAAAACATGGAGCAATAACAATAACAACAGTGATGACAAAGTCAACCCCATAAGTTACTATAGGTATTGATACCATGCAAGTGGATAGTACAAGAATCACTTTATACAGAGTAGATGATCCATTTAAGGATTATGGTACAAATTTTGAAAATTTGGTTAGCTACATGAGTTTAGGAGGATGGGGAAGAGAAAAAGAGAAAAAATGAAGAGAGAGAAAGAAAGGAACAAGTAGAGAAAAAGAAGAAGCTGGAAGAAAGAAGAATAAGAGAAGAAGAAAAGAAAAGAAAAGTAGAAGAAGAGAAGAAGAGATATGAAGATAAGAAGAAAAGAGAAGAGGAAAAGATGAAAGTAGAAAAGGAGAAGAGAAAAGGAAAGGAAAGGAAGAAGCAAGAAGAAGAGATAAATAAGAAAGAGGAGGAAAGAAAGAAAAAAGAAGGCAAGTGTACTTAGTTCTTCTAGGACACCACTTACACTTACAATTTTAAGAGGATAAGATGATGATAATTAGATAGAGTTGATCTCATCACTTAGAAAAATGATAGATAAGAACAAGAAGGTAAAAAGTCTTTAGAGTTAATTGATTGAAGTGGCTAATAGAATTTAGAGCATGATACCACTATGAATGACATAGTCATATCCTCAAGATAGATCAAAAGCTGTAATTCAAGCTTTTGATACTAAGTTCATCATCTTGTCATATATAGCTATTGTGAAGGCACAAAATTTGCATGACAAAGATTTATTTAGGAACTATTTGATAACATCAAAGGCAATTTAAAGAACCTTGATGAAAAGATCAAGGAATTGAGACAATGTCTAATAGAAGCAAATGTAGTATATGGAAAGTGTTTTGGATTACACACTTTAATTAGGGATATTTTAGATGAAATGAGAAAAAAACTTAGAGAGTTAGAGGCACTTGGAAATGAAGTTTATAATTATTAGTTAAAATTGTTGATCTGGAGAGTAGATCCAGTAAAATTAATGAAGAAATCAGGGTTTTGGAGCTATAGAAGGAGATGAAGTTGAACTAATTTTTATTGCTAAGCGAACACCTTGCATTTAAAATTGATATTGTCCAAAGATAGCTGGAAGAATGCCTATCAATGAAGGCATCTTATGAAAATTTTTCCTATATAGATTCAGATACAATAGAGATATCTTCTTATGCTCTATGTAAAATTTTAAGTGTTGTAGATGAAGCTAAGGACAAATGGGTCATTGAGCTCTCCATTTTGAAATAGAACTTTGATGATTGCATAATGAGGAAACAAATATTTTGGGTTAAGAAATTATTTTGTTTAGAAAATAATTACTTAGATAAATAGGGATGACATCCTAGATGTTAACCCCAAGTGGGAAAAACTAATTATTGTATTTTGTAAAGTGTATAAGCACATGAAGGTCGTCTGGGAATATAATTGTAAATTAGCATGGTATAAAGGAAAGATTGCAAATGTGAAGTTAAGTGAGTGATTAAGTTATGTAATGTGAATTCTGATGTATGATCATAGGAATGCAATTTTTTTGAAGGAGCAACAAAGGCAAGATCATATTTTGAAGATATTAACAACAATGTAAAGAGGTTTTTGTATCTATCTCTTTGTACTGAAGAACTATATTGTACATTTCATTTTTGGGAAGTGGGTTCACCTTGCATACATTTTGTAATTTTATATAACAACTCCAAATAAGGTTGAGGATTCTAACAAGACCTATTCCTCTAAAAAGGACTAAGACACTATACAGATATAATAGACTCCTAAGCAAGTCAATATCTTTCACAAGATACTTTTGATTAGTGGATCATTTTGGGTACCATCCCCAGTGGGGTTTTCCCTTAGCTAGAGTTTCCCTAGTTAAACAAATATGATGTTATGAGTTCTCTTATTGCATGGTTATGTTTATTATTCAACATAGTTAGTTTACTTTCTTATGCATGTTATAAAATTATTAAAGATATATCTAGTTTTGGACTAAAGTTTGTGAAATACTGATTTACCACCCCCCCTCTTAGTATTTCCTATTTCTCACAAGATTTTTAGGTAGAATTTATTTGGCTATTGATCAGGTAACCAATTCCAATGCACAAAATATGATTGAAGCTATATTTTTCTCCAATTGGGATCAATGGTAACAAACACAATGAAAAGCTCTAAAATATAGAAAATGTGATAGCTCCCCTCATGGGCTAAAGAAACTAGATAGAACTAATGTAAAATGGAAGAAACCAAATAAAATATGGGTCGAAGTTACTTTTGATGGTGTTTCTCTTAAAAATTGGGGTTCCTTAGTAATTGTAGTGATGTTGAGAGATCATGAGGGAAATAATCTTGCCATGGGGGCAAAAGATTACTAGGAGGTTCTAGTATTGCAGCAAACAGAAAGGCTACTTTAATGGCCATTAAAATAGCTATGTGCATCTTGGTTTTAAATAGGTTCATTTTGAAGGGGATTCTTAGGTTATTATTAGGGAAATCCAAAACCAAAATATTGATGCTTGGAATTTGCAACCTTTTATCAAGGAAACAATAGAGGAACTACTACATCTTGAGGCTTTTAAAGTAACATACATTTGTAGAGAAGGAAACTTGGAGGCTAATAAACTGTCTAAATGAGCACTTTCCTTTCCAAAGGAAGGTGAATTAATCATTTAATATTTTAGACCCACCATCCTTAAAAATAATTATAGTAGTCATTTATTTTTTCCATCATGGTGTTTTCACATGATGAAGTTAAGGTAAGATATGGGTTTGGGGCAAAGGATGACATGAATGCTCTTGTGTTTTAATCTGTATGAGTAGAGAAGTGATCTTTGTATCAAGATTTATGTAATGCCCTACCTGAAGATCCTTGGAAAAAGGATAAATAAAGCCAATAATTTTTTTTTTGCAACAAGCATGGATTCAAACAACATCAACATTCAACCACTCACAAGATCACAATGGAAGACTTAATTAAGCAATCCAAACCTTCAACAATCTCCAAGAATCACTACTTACCAAAGTGTTCAAAAACTACCTATAAGAGTTTAAGAAAAAAAGAAAACCTTAAGCTTTGACCTGTCAAGAGCTAGGAAGGTGCATAATCCAATGGGAAGTCCAAAACACCCAAACACACTTCTTGATGACACACAAAAATGCTCCCTTTCTTCTGCATGAGGAAGCACAAAAGTGCAGATGTGTGTGAGGAAACACTTGCTTGCACAAGAAAGTTCCATGACCCATATAAGGAAACACCCTATCGCATGAGGAAACTCTCCTTCACACGAGGAAACACTCCTCCATGCGAGGGAATGTTCCTTTGTACAGGTGGACAAACTACCATGTGAGGAAGTACCTAGTCATGCAAGCTAGTACTTTCTCATGCAAGAAACTACTATGTTGTGTGCAAGAGTGTGTACTGTCATGTGTGAGAGAATTCTTTCCTTGTGTGAGGAAATGCATCTCTGATGTGAAATAGGATGACAACAAGCATAAAATGTATAAATGGAAACATGGTAAGAATAATTCCTCCACACTAGGGAGTATTGGAAAGATATAAATCAAGTCTTAGACACTCAAGAACATATAAATGAAACAACATATAAATAGAGGAGAATTAAACATCTAACCATTTGATCCATAAGATCAAGTATAATCATGTAGAAAAGTAACATTGTAGTAGACATACATGTGCATAAATCAAATATCTCAATAATCTAAAATAACTTAAACCACATGGAAACATACTCCAAAAGATATAGAGAACCATGTGAGCATCTAGCTCTAGATCTGAACATAGAGGAAGGCCAACTTTGTACACTAGTCACCAATAGTGGTAAAGGTAGCTACACCTCCCAACCATGTGGAACCCATAGGCCTACTCCCATCATGCTGATGGAGATAGTGGTCTAACCTCAAACACACAAACAATAATCCATGACTAACACTCATGCCAAATAGTATAAAGGACTCAAATCAATATCATGAGACAATGCAATACAAAAAGTCCTGGTCAGATGCTCTATGGGTCTACTATGTAGGGACTCTAGTGGAGAGTAGATCTCTTGGGACTCCCAAACTAAACATCATATGGAACCTCTCCCTTGGGACTCCCTCAAGAGGCCAACGTGTCATGTCCCTGATGAGTCATGCAGACAATTAGCCCTTAGATAACCAAACAAGCACATATCTTTGGGATAGTCCTTTAGGTATGCAATATTTTCTTATCTTAGTCAAATACCCATAAATTTATTTAGTTATCACTTATTAGAAACTTTCTCATGTATACGTTGTTGGGATAGCTAGGGTATATGAGAGAAACCCCTCCACTTGTCTACCCTACACACCCATGCTCATCACACAATGAGTACCCATAGGAAATGAAATTTCTCAACCCAACCCCAATGAACATAACTTGAACAAAAAAAATTGGGAGGTTAGGTCTTGCAAGAACCTGTTAAGTGCACGCTCACATGCTCATGTATGGGAACACCAACTACATGATGATCATAAACAACAAGGCTGGATGAGAAACAAATAAAATATAAAGTATCAAAACACTCAACTTAGCACCTAGCTAGGAGTATGGATTTGACATGAATCCCAATGTAAAAGAACATTTATGGCCAGATTGGATTCCTCATGGATAATCTGATTCTATGACCAACATTAGTGCCAAGAAACACCCAAGAAAGTTGGGTGACATAAAAATCGAGGTGAAGTAAAAAAATTCCCAAAAACCAACATTGACAAAAATCAACAAAATTAAATTCCTTTTCACAAGAGGGTATAAAATCCCAAAAATCTAATAAAATTTGGGTTTGGAGTCTGTATGTGAAAATGATTAGCATAATAGTCCAAAACCCCAAAACCCCACACCAAAAAGCCATAACTGCTCATACCCGTCCACCCAGGTAGAGCCAACATACTTAAACATAGGGGAATAGTAGTTCTCTACATCCTAGAATAACAATACTAGAAATTGAATTAGAAATGAAGTCAAAACAAGAAAATGGAAGAGCCCTACCTCACAGCCAAAAGAGGAAAAACATAAAATCTCGTGATAAAATAATCGCTTTGTGGAGGCCACCCCAGAACTTGAAAAACTAAGGCCTCCCTAAGATAGATCCAATGAGACCAACCTCATGATGATTTCACACCCATAACTCCTATAATGAATGAAACACCAATTCCTCCTAAAGAGGATTTAGATTTTAGCTCTCAATTTCTAATTTAAAAAGTGAGAAGGAATCGTTCCCTTCTTGGGATATATATTCACTATTAAAGTGAAATATTAAAATTGATAAATAATAGGCTCACTAAAATAAACCCAATTTAAATGCAAAAAAAATTAGGCAATTCCAATTAAATGGAATTCAACTATGACAAAGCTACCAGTAATTAAAATAATAAATTCAAAACCCAAAATACCCTTAGACATTAAATCACAAATTTTCCTTAATAATTTCTATGACCGAATGTAGTTATCTAAATGCACAAGCATAGTATGGGTCTCGTCACAAGTGCAAATGAATCCAAATTTATTAAATCATGAAAGAGTTTAATTAACAATTAAACAAGATATGTCACCCATACATGGATGACATTTGCTAGGCATAAGCAACTGAATCACTAACTCCATTTGCAACTGTTGGGGATATAAATCTTACACACTAAGCAACAATATCAAGTGAAATTGCATATAATCATATAGCTAAAGTGATAAATTTATTAAATAACATAATTAATCATTCATTTAATTACATCAAAATAATCTATTTACATCACTCACTGCATCATACAACATCTCAAAGAAAGAATGAGGAAAGTATGTGTAGCATCGAATCATAGTATCCTAAATCCAATAAGTCCATCAAATAATCATAAACAGAGTATATGTTGAAATACAAAATAACCAATGATCATCATAAAGAATCATGTCACATCAATAAGCATCATCATGCATATATGATCAAACTGAATAATTTAGTATCTAACATCTATGATACTGGCAATCAAAATATAGTATCTAACCATCAAGTCATCTCGAATGTCATCAAACATGAGTATCAAAGTATCTCTTGAAATCAAAATATAACAAGGTACATAATGAAAACATGGGAGAAACTACAATTTAGTTGGATTATGTTATAACTTATTTATGGGTGGGGTTTGATGGTGCATCACCTATTTATAGATAGTGACAAGTGCAACATTATAATACTGGTGTTTGCATTTAGTCTTGGTGTGATAGCGATGGAAGTAAATTTCTATGTCTTGACCTAGTTGCTATAGAAAGGGCTCCCTAGTTTGGTGAAAAAGGAGTAGATGACCGTGCTCACCAATTTCAATTCTTCATAGGTTGTGGATATTTTCCTTGATCTATTGGACTAAAAAATTCAATTACATTGGTGATGGTGGCTTCAAATCAATACTCTATTAATGATTATTGTGTGGGAGATAGAATTGAGTGATGGCATAGAAATGGTGCAATGGATGCTTGAGTCTTTATTTGACAAAAAACATATTGCTAGGTTTGGATTTGATCCTCAAATGGGTGGAGTCTGGCCTGAGAACCAACAATATAGAATGCTTCACAAGTGATGAAGATGCCCAAAAATATGGTATCATTCTAGTCATTAGGTAGATTAGAAAAAACAATGACTTAGAGGACTACTTGGATAAATGTTGAGATGCCTGGTGGAGTTTAAAAATGGAACTACAAAAGAGGGAGGAAGGGACAGTGTAAAATTTCCCTGCTTGGGTGTTATAGAAGACCAGGTCAAGGGGGAGGCATCAAGCTTGAGTGGAGCCACAAATTTGAAAAAGGACAGGGGCTTTCATTTTTGTAATGAACTTTCTTGCCATTTTTGACAAAAGTGAGAAAGGTTTTTTATGCACCGCTATAGAAGGGTTATAATTTTGCATGTGAGATGATGAGTTGGGTTTTGTTAGCAACATAAAATGACTAGTAGTTTTTGTCAAAGAGGAGAGAGATTATAGAGACTTCTATAACATCTATCCTCAAGTAGTAGCCATTTTGGATGGTTAGTAAGTTTGGATCCCAATGGGAAAATGGAAAAGATTGGTAGTCTCCTTCTAGCACTTTAGATAGTGATATCGAACCCCAAAACTAGGGGTAGTATGATGACCAGTATGTTTTTGTAAGGATGGTTTGGGTGGGTGGATAGGTTGTTTTGTAAGGATGGTTTTGAGGGTAATATATTTGTAAAGGTTGTGTGGGGTTTTAGATTGAAGGGGTGTTTGGAAGTATTTTGAGGATGTTTAAATGATCATGGCCACACATAGGCCTTTTATCTAAGTCTTTTATACAATATTAAAATATCAATGTTATCGACCAAAAAAAATACAACTCTTAGATTGGACATCCAAACTAAGCAATTATCTTTCTATTAGAGAAGGTTAATATAAATTGTCAAGCCAAGGACATGTTGGAATATTCAAATAGGAAGAATGCTTCTGAGAGAGGGGCGGGGGGGGGGGGGGGGGGGTGGGGGGTGAATTAAAAGTATTGTATTTTAACCATTAAAACTTTTTAACTGAAAGTAAATTGCATGCATATGAACATATTAGACAGTTATAAAAAACACATAAGCATCACCACATAACACTTGAGATTTTGGTAACCCAGAAACCCTCCAGAAATAAGAAGGTAAAACTAGGGTGGGGATGATACCCACAAAATCACTGCAGTAATAATATTTAACCACTTCTAATGGTCTACCCTTTTAAAGACCTGCCTTGTTAAAGGCTTTACATTGTATCAATAGTGACCTGGTTAAAGGATTTACAAACACTTTACATGAAGTGTCACCCTGTTAAAGGATTTAATCACCTAATTAAAGGATCTACAAAATAGTTGTTAAGCTAACCTATCACCATAGGGTTTTTCATTCTAATACAATTTCTAGAGAGTATTAGGTACAATAAACCTGATAGCTTGCAATCCTTTGTTTGCTGAATACAAGCACTTGATCTGCTTTCTCTAATCTTGGTCCTCTGAGATCTGATACTCTTTACTCTAAAATATTGTTCCTTCCACACCCTTGTACATCCACTTCTCTTTCTAATGAGATTTTGTCTTCCTTATAAAGACATTCGAAGACTTAGGGTTAGGTATCGATCTACGATCCATATTGAATCTTTGCTTCCCACTCATTCCTTGCACTTTTCTTATTGGTTGCATGCCTTCTCCATTTTTCTTATTGGCTACATGTAGATTGTATAGGAAATACAAAATATTCGATCCTATCATTTAATCCTTCAAGATTCATCATATGTCGGCCATGAAAATGGTTTACATATGAATCAATGAAGTTACAAACTCATATGTACATTCTCTGTTACTCGACACTTAAATATCACTTAGCACTTGTATCATGCTCGGCACCTAAAGTCATTCGGCACTTGAAATTTGCTCAGCACCTGATCTTCACTCGACACCGAAAGGCTACTCGGCACCTGAAGATCACTTGACACCTAAAGTCTTTCCTAACTCAGCTCATGTTGTGGCTCGACATACATGGTGTACTTGGTTCCAGTATAGAAAGTGGTTAAGTGTATTGGCACTCAAATGTCAAAAACCATTATGAGGTTAACAAGACATATACTTGAAATAGGTCTGCAAAGTTTATGTACTATAATATCCTTTGTGCTATTCTATTATTGTAAAATAGAAAATATAACAATGATGAAAATGAATTTAAGTGCATAGTAATGGCTACAATAAATCACACTATAATAACTATAGGGAAAATGTAGTATGAATCTATCGAATAATGATTTTCCACAAGTAGTACCACTTAATATTTGATTACATATTCAAATATTTAAGTTTATTTATTCTCTAAAAAATATCTAACATGTGTCCCATCATTCCTTTAAACAAGGAAGATACTTGTTCTAAAATAATGACTAAGAAGAAGACTTCTATTACAACTTGTCTTTTTGACTTATTGGAAAAAGAGTCTGTTTGCACTCTTTTAAGACAATATGATTTATTGGAAATTTTTATAATATTCACAATAAAATACTAATCTTATTCACCCAACTTTGAAATTGTAGCTCAAATTGCAATAAATATGATGAATTTGACCAAGTGTGTTGATTTTATGTTGCACTTTTTTTGCAGTCAACTTCAAATTCATAACGTCTTTTATTATTGAAACTTAGATCAAATATTTTAGTAAATTATGTTCCTCCTTATTATCTTTCCATATTATTTCATAAATTTAGACTTCATTGCAAAATGTAGAAGATATGATAATTTTACTAAAACTTGTCCTTGCTACCTTCAAACTTACCACCTTTTATTAGTGCAACTTCTGATCACTATTGCTCATTAAATATTTTGAATTAAATCAAATGGTCAAAAAAGTTTCTATGCCTCCTTTTTGCATTTCCAAATAATTAATAAAATTTTAATTTCATTGAGAATTTAGTGATATATTCCCATTTTAATGAAATTTAATTTTTGACCTTTTTTTTTTGGCATTTCCAACAACTGCTGAATATCGACAAGTGCCAACTTGCTTCTCCTTCTTTCTTGGTGTGTGAATAGATAAAATATATCACAAACAACTTGTTAATCATCTCAAGATAATTATTTTTTAATAATAACTATTTACAATGATAAATAATCACAACTTAGCATTAATTAGCTAGACATACAAATGTTAATTAATAAATCAGTAATCATAGTTTTTGATTAAGGTAAAAATAGATTTTGAAGGGACTCGAGACCCTTTAACAAAAGAAAAGGATCAACATTAAGGACCAGCTAGGTTTTACAAGGACCTAAAACTACAAGTTTAAACCAAACACACCCAGGTTTTACAAGGACCTGGAACCTAAAGTTTTTAAATAGAAAGCTGGAATAATAAAAAATAAAACCAACAACATCACCTGGACTAGCAACCAACACACTAGCAACCACAACCAACAACTACACCAGTTCCTTGATGCTCTTCTCCACCTCCTTACTAGCTTCAACAATAGCTAGGATAATATCAACCATGGCAGAAATAGGAACCTTAGGAACACCAAAAATATTTTTCTCATACTTTGCATCATTCTCTTACTAGGCTCTCCTAGGCTCCTCACCATGACATGATCTCCTCATTATTTTTCTTGCCCAAACTGGCCATTGTGGCACACAAATTGGAAGTGACCTACTCCATTCTTTGTCCACTTTCTTTAATACATTGATGGATTTCTATCTTATAATCCTTAAGTTTTTCAGGGATGTTGCTAACAAGTCTCTCTAGGTGGACTCTCATAACATGTTCATGGTCCAACTCTTTCTAAATGACTCCAATCTTTTTCTTGAGCACCATGATTTCATTGTATAGCCATGAACCTACTTGTAGAGAAGCCTCCACTTTAAGTTTGGTACTATGAAGAAAGGAGAGTTTTGCATGGTAGGTCTCATCCCTGGTATCTTCTTCAATTCTAATCACAACATCAATGGTAGTGTTATTGACTTGGATGTCAGCATTAGCATCCTTATTCTCCTTAAACTCCTCTTCCTTCTACTTACTTGGGCTTTGCTCTCTCATAACAAGGACATTACCCTCATTTTTTTTTTCTATGTCAATGTCCATTTTTGCCTTGCTAGATTTAGTATTAGGATGAGAAGAAAGAAATTTATCTTTCCCCTCATCATCCTTTAAAACTTTAGACCCAACATTTGATTCAATTTTTCTATCTTTACATTCCTCCACTTGGTTTTTACTAGTAGACATGCCCTTACTTCCAAAGTGGCCTTCTAGGTTTGAGCTAAGGTCTCCCATTTTAGTCTTATTGTCATCCTTGGTAGAATTCTCAGATCTGTCACTTCCTCAACATTCTTCTTTTTAATCTCCCACTTGTAACCCTTTTTAGTGCTCTTACTATCACTGGTGCCTTCCTCACTTTTAACCTTTTTCTTTGAGGGTTCATTACCAAACACTTTCCTTTTTTTTTTCTACAAAGTCGAGAAGAAGGTTTAACAACCTTACTTTAACAATACTTTTCAACAAGAAGGATTAAGCACTCGTGAAGCAAGGATGAAAATTCTTCTTCCTATGTACTTGAAGGCTTTGTATCAGAGAGTACTTAAGGTAGAATGGGAAATAAATTATATCTTTATACCTCAAATGATTTAGGAACACAAAATGAAACTTGTGGACTCTCTTATCTCTACCATCAAGGATAAAATACTTATGGATACACGAAAGAACATTCTTCCAAATTACCTTAATCTGGTTCAGATCATAAAAATTTCCATTCTTCTCCAGCCTTTTCTCCTCCTCATCAGTTTTAGGGAATTTTTTGAAGGCTACATTTGAGATATTGGTTTCCTTGCTAAATTTGAGACCCTCCATTGGAAGACTCGTAATCTCAGCGATGAACTCCTTTAACAACCTCATAGTAACCCCATGCAATGTTACCCTATTCTCAATCCAATTTTTGAAGGACTCTATAATGTGTGTCTTATACCCTTGAAGTTTCTCAAAATAAGTCATAAAATTCCCTTTTTTTATTATTTCCCAAACATCTAAATTT
Source organism: Cupressus sempervirens (assembly GCA_028749045.1). Lineage (NCBI taxonomy): Eukaryota > Viridiplantae > Streptophyta > Pinopsida > Cupressales > Cupressaceae > Cupressus > Cupressus sempervirens. The sequence goes on from CM053792.1 coordinate 460,050,673, forward strand.
TCCCTCCATTCTTTGCAATTGTTTGACTCTTTCTTTCTTGGTTCCCCTCCCGTCTTGTCTTTGGCTTTGCACTTGCAACTAGACTAAAAAATGGTCACCAAAATGTAGAGTAAGCTATTAATGATTTCCAAGAAACCTTTGATCTTGCATGCATGCCAAGTAATATCCATAATTATGCAAAAGTACCACCTAGGGATACTCAAAAAATCCACCACAACCCCATCACTTTCCTTAATAAACTCCTCGATCTTGTGTGATATTTCCTTCATTAGCATGTGTCATATCATAATTAATAATTACTATTAGCTCGACTTCCTTGCTTAGGTCATCTTGCTAGCTCAACTTAGTTTCCCTATAGACCACTTGATTAGCAATCCAGTTAGCAATGTTTTTGCCCTCCCAAAAAAATGAGGAATATAGACATTACAAAATTTATCCATAAGGTTTTTTATTTTTAATATATTTCCCCCTATACTCAAGCAATCTAACTTGTTATTCAACATGTTTCTATCTCATTAATCAAATTAATATATGGAAATGACTTGGATATATATTAAAATCTTGGGGTAACAAGTTATAATAAATTAATATAAATATGATAATTTATAGGCTCATTAACAATAACAAAATTCCTTTCTACAAAATAGTCCCAAATTTGAACCATATCTCCCTCATGCAAGAGATCTCCTCAAATTCGCCTCCATGTGAAATATCATCAAGCTTCAAATATAAATGTGCCTATCTTCATTGTGTACCTTGAATCAATGTCTATACTATAATTAAATAATATAAAAAAGAGCTCTATTTTATTAAAAAAATATTTATTACATCATAACTCTATAATATAATGGTTATTACTTTTGGTAATAGTCATTAAATTATGAATTAATAAATATTATTAAAAATAAAATTAAAAGTATTATTTCATTATAAGACCTTATGAATATAAATTTAGCATATAATATGAAGAATTGTCATAAATTTTATAAAGGAAAAGTAACATTCCTTTGTTCAATACCACATGCACCATATATATCATTATATTCTTTTGAGAGAAATATAAAATACAAGCCCATAGAAATAGGGTAAAAAACCCTAACCTATTTTCATTTCATTCTTTCAACACCTTCTTGAAGCTTCTTGGTTCTAAGGTGTCAACTCTATGAAGACTATAAGATTTTAAGATGCTTTCTTGGAAGGTTTTGTGGCATTCTTGAAGTTTTTTGAATGATTTCTATAGGTAGGTTGATATTGTGCACCTTCAAGCTATGATATCTACAAACATAGGTGATTTTTTGGATTTTTTTAATGTGTGAATATTCAGATCTAAGATTTTTGAAACTTTTTGTACATTCACTAAAGTATCTGAAAGCTTTTTTTTTGTGGATTCCTTCCATACACAAGAACACAACCATTTTCATATATATATTAACAGTTATATACTCTACCCCTTAACATTTTCTCTTTGTGCATCACAACTCATTTGTAGTTCTAGGATTTTTTTAAATAACAATAGAATGTGTCATTTAATGCTCCATCTTGGTGGAGAGGATTCATGTTTTCTTCATTTGATATTATTTCCTCTAATTTGTGAATATCAAAGTATTGTACATTTTAAATCTGCTCCATTCCTCCACTCTGACCACATTATCCTCAACCAAAACATGAATATTTCAAACAATTTTTTTATTTTGATGAGAATTAGAAACATTAATTATGAGAAGAATCAAGAGGATATTTTCAAATTTTTATTATTTTCATGTTCTTCCTTTTGTATTGGTAACTCTTTGTCTTCATTTCTAATGTTTTTTGTGGTTGCTCCTCTCTAACAATGAAACTAAAATGTACTAGTATGGTAGTCAATAGATATGAATAAGATTATTATTATTCATTCCTTAGTCTTTTTAGACTAACATCATTTTTATCATCTTGCAGGTACTTGAGGACACAAGACCACTATTGGAGTCCACTGTAAATCTAACCTCATTTTGTCATCATGCTTTAGAAATCATGGATCTTTACCTTATCAGTCCTCTTTATTTCTATGCTACTTCTTTCTCTTGCATTAATTTTAGAGCTTTCCTATAGCTTGTGTGGGCCCAATTTGTATCCATGTATCTTTTGCAAATAAAATTCAAGAAATTTTATTACAAATGTGATTGTAGCATTTTTTTGAAAACACTTTTCATATCAACAAAATGAATTTTTATTTCTTTAATGGAAATTTTAAGGTTTAGTTTTCTTATTCTTCATTTTTAGTAAAAAGAACTTAACTTGAAACCTAAATGTACCAAATGTGTACTTTACACCTTAGCTAATTAGCTTACCAACTCACTAATTGAGATGGATGCAAAAATTAGAAACATCTACATCCCTCTCTATCTCATATCCCCTCTCTTTATTATTTCTTTGATCTCTCTATTTTTACCCCTCTCTTAAGTTATATCTATATCTCTATCCTTTCTTTCTATCTCATTTACCTTTGAAACCACTTTGACATACCCATTACACACCAAGGGATACATACATTTTATTTTTCATTTCTTCCTCCATCTCTATCTATTCCTCTCTCCCCTCTCATATCTTTCCATTATTCTTTCCAAATCTCTCTTTGATTCCATCTCCATTTCCACATCTATCTTTATCTATACTCCCCATCTCTTTATCCTTACCCCCATATCTCTCTACCCCTCCCCCACTCCTTTCTCTTTGTCTCTTCCTCTCCTGCTCTATATAACCCTTTGGTTATCCATATCAATATCAATGCTCATCTTTGTTATTCCCTCCATGTTTCCCCTCACATCTATCTAATTATACCTCTTACCCCTTCTCTTCCCTGACATACACAAAAACACACAAAAGCTCCAATATTAATGAGAGAGGGTATCAATAATCTATCTGAATAAAAAACTTAAACCACTTATCATATCAAAACCAATCAAAATTAAACTTAACCATTAAACCATTCACCACGTGAATACAATGTGAACGCGTGAAATTATAAATGAAATAACTAGTAAAAAATCCATAAAAGTAACATAAGAGAATCAATTATTTTCTCATGGAAACCTTAGGTCTAGGGGAAAAACCATGGTGGGAATCAATAACCACAATTATTTTGTAATCTTCTAAAATGTGATCAATTAGGAGTTTATTTGTGTTAGGAGCCTATAATAATATCCTTTTACAAGTTACTTGATTAAGGAATTTATCTCTAGACCTTTGAGGAGCTTTATAATATTAGGAATAACCTCATTGGAGGATTTATAACTCAATCTAATGAGCCAGATAATTAAATGGATTTCACTTCAAATAAGTTAGGATATTGCTCACCTTATTAATAATGAAATATTTAAGGGATTTTGACTTGAGAGCCTATTAGGATTCAATAAGGTAAGTGATTTGGGAATAATAAAGAGCTTGACAAACTAAGGGCTTCTATAGTTAAAATGAACATTCTAGCTGATCAAGATGTGGACCTGTTGAAGACTTTCTACTATTCTTTTGTTGTCTTTCTTTGGTTTTTTTTGTTGTCTCTATTGTTTTCCCTTTTGTTGAGGGTTCTTTGGTTCTAGATGCTACTACTCTGGGTGCTGATGCATAGTTCCATTTGGAATTTAAATGATTATATGCTTTTCTCTTTGTAAAAGGTTTCAAGTTCTATCAAAACCTATTTTTACTTGAGAAAAACAATCACATAATTGACAACTTCTAACTTTAATTCTCTATTCTCATTATCATTCATCCTATTAAAGGACATGAACACTAAAGTTAATATCCTTTTTTGGATTTTGTTGCAGGGTAAAATTCTCACCACAGACAATACAAAGAATAAAGGTTTATGCCTTGTTAATAGATGCTACCTTTTTAAGGAGGAAGAGGAATATGTTGATTATATTACTTTACATTGTTCATATGTTAGAAAGGTATGGGATAAGTTTCTTAGAGACTTGTGTATTGAGTGGGTCTTTCTTAACAATAGCCAAGATTTTTTTACAGCTTGGAAGACTCCTCATAGTATTTTGATTATCAATATTTGGAACTTTTTCCTACCTCACTTTTTTTGGGGGGTTTGGAAAGAAAGGAATGATAGGTTATTTAGAGGTAAGGAGTCAAATTCCAACTACATATTTTACAAGGTTAGGAGGGTGGTGACTGGAAATGTTAGGATGCGTGGTAAAGATCAAGAGCCTAAAGGTGACTGGTAGACTACCATCATCAAGAATTGGAAGGTGGATGTCATTCATCATCTTCACATGGAGAAAAACCTTAGAAGCAATGCTAGATGGAATTGTCCTCCTAAGGGGTGGTATAAAATCAATTTTGATGGTGCTTCAACAGGAAACCTAAGGATTGCAAGATGCAAGATCATTATCAGAGATGAACATTTTTATAGTAATGAGGCAATGGCAATCCTTATAGGTAACCAAACTAATAATATAGAGGATGCTAGTGGTACATTACACAGTCTCTTGTTTACTAAGTGTAAGAATCTTGAGAAAATATGCTTGAAGGGGACTCTTTAAACATCATTAACTATCTTAATAAGGTCACTACCCCTTCATGGAATATTTATAATATTATTTACTAAGCCATAAATTTGATTAATTCCTTTGATGAATGTGTTATTACCCATAACTGTAGGGAAGCTAATATGGCAGTTGATTGGGCTGCTAACGTGGCTTGTAAAAGTCACATGAAGATTGTTTGGTATAATGGTAGTGACGTCCCTATTGAAGGCTCATCTTTGATGGAGTACGATTGAATAGGTAAAAAATAAATAAATTAAAAAAATGATTAATTTTACAATGAGGTATAATTATGAGGTGAGTTGGAAAAGGCGTTTCTAGTTGGGGTATAATTATGATGTGATCATTTTACTTTTTGTCACATGGTTTGTGGGTGCTTTTGGATAACAAAAGAGAGTTATTTCTTTGAGGCCAAGACTATGATTTTCCTTTTTCTTTGGAGGAGACAAATAATTTTTGCAAGAACAAAGATATGGGTGGAAGAAAGAAGAGATGCAAGCCTAACAATTGCTTGGAGTGGAAACAAAAACCTAAAGTCTGGAGCATTCTAGAAAGGGGCAAGATTACGGGCTACCTAGAAAAGCTAAGGGTAATAATCCCTCCATTACTAAATAGTTTTTCAAAACCTAGAAGAACAAAAATGTTCTTGTAGGGAATCAACACATGGAGGTCACTGAGGATGTTATCACTGAAGCTATGGGTTTGGAAAAGGGGATCAATTTCTTCAAGGAAAAAACAACTTTAGACAAAGCTATTGATGATTTTATGAAGTCAGACTGTGAAAGAAAAGGGTTGGTTAAAATCAATAACTCTTACTTTAGCCCTAAAAGTATTTCTAGACCTTGGAGATTTGTTTTGTTTGTTTTGATTCAATAGATTACACTAAATGGGTGCTATTCCAAATTTTATGGTCATGATTTCATGTTGGTGAACCATTTTAGGCATAGGGTTAGGATTTTTTTTCCCCTTTTTACCTCATGCAATCTCTAGATAGCACTATTCTGAGCTTACAAAATGATCTAGATGGGGACCATGCCTATCATGAAGGGCTTATGGCTTTAATCATGAATTATTTGAGAATGAAGAAAGTGGAAAAGCCTCATATGAGAAAGAAGACTCTTGAGGATTATGATATGGAAGAGAGTGAGTTTGAAGATGTCTATGAAGATGAGATAAATGAGGATGAGTTTTAGCTGGTGGACAATAAGAGGAAGATTTCTACACATCATGGGTCATCTTCTAAGAGAAGGAAAAGGAACAATGATGAGCTGGATTATGATACTAATTTGGGTATTGGTGAGGAGATTGTGGAGAAAAAAGATAAGAAGGGTAAGGGGAAAAAATGGGATGTGAAACCTCTCTCCTATATGGGTGCTATGGACATTAAGGGTAAGAAGAAGATTCCCAAAGGGGATGTCAATTTGAACCTGGAAGATAACACTGAGAATATTAATGTGAACTTGAGGGAGGAAAATATGAGATAGAGATTTGATATTGAAGATAATGGGAATGTGATTAGTGTGTTCAGAAACCCAGGTCTAATGAGGAGGGATATTGATTTGATTAAGGATGAAATGCAAGATATTTGGAGGGAGTTTGAGCATCTAGGTAAAATCAATAAGGGGAGAGAACTTTGGGCCAACACTTAGATAGACTTATTGATCTTATTGGTACTATTGAATATGTAACAAATATGATGAAAAGACTTCCACCATCTGCATAATAGGGTTGATAAGTTAGTTAGCAAAGTCATGGGTATTGAGAACATAATGATAAATATTATTCAACAGAGTTACTCAATTTTAAAGGCCATTGTTGAAAATATTAATATTCTTTTGGAGAAGATGGAATAGGGGAGAAAGGAACATGGTAATAAGAATTTGAGGGATGATCAAGGATCTAGTAAATGTACTAGGAAAATCTCAAAGAAACCTAAGGCTATGAAAGATAAAGAGCTTGACAAGCTAATGACTTCTATAGTTAAAATGAATATTTTGATTAATCAGGCTGTGGACCTATGAAAGACTTTCTAGTTGTTCTTTTGTTGTCTTTCTTTGGTTCTTTTTTCATCTCTATTGTTTTCCCTTTTCTTGAGGGTTCTTTGGTTTTGGATACTACTCTAAGTGTTGATGCATAGTTTCATTTAGACTTTTAATGCTTATATGCTTTGCTCTTTGTAAAAGGTTTTGGGTCCTATAAAAACCTATTTTTACTTAATCAAAACAATTATCAATTTACTATATAGATCCAAATTAATGCATCATACTCATCTGGCTACAAGAATTCCTCTTCTTAATCCCACACACCATTCATGATCATCACACTTACAAACACGACAATCTATCATATAAATACACATCTTGGTATCTATTTTAGCAGCCACATTAAAAAAATGTTTTAAAATTTAATTTCACCTTAGGCATTCCTAAAATATTAATAAACCCTGATCCATCATTTAACTGATCCACATGATCACCAATTTGAATCATACATCAATTCAACAAAGAACATTTTGCCTTACGAAATTTTCCAATGAACATGTCTAACCATGAGAAATTTGATTACAACAACCAATATATGAATAATTAAATATAAACCATTAGTTACACACCATTAGTTAACTTTACATCCCAAACATTCTACTAGATTCAACCTAGATCCTACCCTTTGAAGATTGACCATTAATTGTTCTAAGTTTTCTTGCATTTTGTTTTGAACAAACTTCAGTCAATCTAAAACATGCCTTCATGTAAACCAAATCATGCAAAACTATAAAAGGATCAAATAAATGAATACATATCATAAATAATGAATAATAACTCATGTATCATCAAACATTTGATAAAAAACAAAATCATTTACTATCTATCACAAACTATAATCACCTAAAAATGGTTTGACAAAACAAATGGCCCTAATCTCAATTATCAATCAAAAAATCATCAAAAGTCCTAATCAAAAGGAAACTTATTTCTACCATTTACTCTGATCTATGTATCAAAATACATAAAATTCTTAACTTGCAGTAATCTTCAAAAATTAATTAATTCCTAAATATCAACATTAATTGGCATTAAATTACCTCAATTCAATTAATTTAGCTCAATGTCCTATCACATTAATTAACTGAACCCATTTTCCAGTTACACATGAAAAAGGAATTAAAATTGGATTAAATCTCTAAAAATATCATTTATTGAATTAAATATTTATTAATTTAGAAAATTCTATTAAATGAGATAAATATTCAATTATCTTCTCAAAAATTCTAAAATTGATGAAAACAATACAAAAATGAAGTTTCAGTGAAAAGTTGAGTTCAATTCTATAACATGAAAAAAAAAAGTAGTTAAAAGAGTTAAATTGACCATGCATAAATAGAAAAGAAAATTCAAGGGAAATATTGTATATTTTCTAATAAGGAGAGTGAGTTAACTAAGGAATCTAACTTAGTAAGACTAGTCGACTCTCCTATCACTCTCAATAAAGGGAAGTGAGTTGTGCTTCCACCTCCTATGGTATCTGATCAATAGGAGGTCCATGTGTTGAAATCAACTCAACATCATCCTTGGGTCCTATAAAAGGAGGTTTCATTGCTTATGTACAATTGAAGAGTAAAGTTATAATGTTGAATTTTCTCTAGAGATATTGAGCATCAGTTTTATTGAGATCATTGCTATCACTGAGTTTCATATAGATTAATTTCATCATTATTTCAATTATCTAGATTCATTCATAATACTTCATACAAAAATCCCCCAAAAAATATTAGAGTGCATTCATATTAAATCCTTTTCTTAAATAGCATCTATAGTCATCACAAATGCTTGAAAATCTAACGACATCATACTCCTTTTGACTAGAAGGTGATAGGTCACTTTATTATGGTTCTTTGAATATCATTATATTATATAATTTTACTAACCATGGATCTAATAAATTTTTTAGGTGGCATGTTTATTTCTATAGGTACAATTTCCACATACACATTTTTGGTGCCCACCATGGGGCTAAAAATAAGATTTTTAACTTCATTTTTGCATACTTTCATATTTTTATTACTTTTCCACATGATTTTGGTTGAATTTCTTGGAAATATAAGAATAACTAAGAGGGGAGGGGTGAATCAATTACTACAAAAATAAATCCTAGATCCCTTAGATGTCAGTACAAAATAACTTTAAAACTAAACTCTGTTGATGCTCAGCAAACACAGAAAAATGTTGTAACTCGGTAAACACTATAATTTCTCAGCAAACACTTAATATGAAAATCTTAAGATGTTATCTATGATTATTTATTATTTTAACTTAGATTCAAACACATAAAATAAATATCATGAACACATTTGACACCAAGATTTAACGTAGAAACCCAATTTGGGAAAAACCACCAATTGCAACTAGTTAGTAATTTTCACTCTTCTAAAGTGAGTCCTATTAGGAGCCAACCCTATTAAAGGTTACAAAACACACTATTAGGTGTGACCTTGTTAGAGGATTTAATCACCCTATTAGGAGTGGCCTTGTTAGAGATCTTTAGACAATTCAATAGAACTACCATTTTGTTAGAGGATTTACAAATAACTGTTAAGTCAACTCTATTAAGAGATTTAGATTAGTACTATAATGATTAGAGAGTAAAAATGACATAACTTGATTTGGATGCAACTAAATTGCTAGTTACAAATCTCAATTTTGGCTTGTATACTTGATCCTTCCTGATCAAATATATATTTTCAGCTTCACAAGTATATTTTGCCTATCCTTCTAATTCACTTCCTCTTTGCATCATTAGATCTTCAAAATCTTCCATGCATTTACATACTTCATACATACATTCTAACCCTCGACTTGATCTTTTATTTATATCTTTCTTATTTTCAAGTCAGCTCAAATACAACTTAGAATAATTAATATTCATCTTCTTAGTCGGCTAGAATCAACAGATAAAATAATTAAACTCAATATGCCAAAATAAGAAAATCCTTCGTTACTCGACCTTGCTTGGTAGATACTAACTTAGAAACAATTTTCTTATGTTAACCAAGTGAAACTTAGTCAATAGTGCATACTTTGTAAAGTTCCTTTGGAAATTGAGTGAGCTCAATAAACACTGGTTCCATCCAACATTTTGTTCATTAATCAAGTGAGCTCGATTAACACTCATCTTCCACAAAATTTCCTTTGGTGCCCAAGTGAACTTGGTAGGCACTACCTTCTGAAATAGACAAACTCTGGAATGCTCAGTAGCCACAAAAAGTTGTCTTTAATGCCTAAGTGATCTTAGCACACACTGACTAATAATGATATGACATTTTTTATAACATCAAAGACAACAAACAATTAATCAATTGTTCCAATAATCTCCCTCTTTGGCATTGATGCCAACACAATATGTCATAGTACAATGAAATTTTAGAGAAAGAATAAAGTAAGGAATATATCCCTAGATATCATTAGTTTCATTCTAATTCTCATCCATGAAAACTCCCTCTATCAATGTGAAGTCATTTGCCTTTAGTTTCTCCCTTTGTTAGAAAGCTTCTGCCTACTAGAACTTCTGCCAAGTACATTCTTCCTCTTTGACAATTCTTTCTATGATGGAAAATTTCTTCCACTTTTCATCAAAAATTTCTATGAGATATGACAATAAAATTCTCCCCCTTTCTCATCTTATGCCAAAGACAATAATTAGTGAATATAAATGTAATTCAAGTATAGATTCATTTGCAATATGCCCTACCAATTTTGCATCAATTGATTGATCTTCAACATGCTCTGGTTGATGCATCACTAAACTTAATTTAGTGAGCTTTAGATAGGGAAATGAACCCTAGCTTACCTCTTAGGCACATAAATGCATCCTTAGGTAATGGATTGGTGAATATGTCTGCAATTTGTTCTTTTGTATTTACATGTTCTAATCTAACTTCTTTATCTTGTACCAATTCTCTTAAGAAATGATATTTTATAGCAATATGCTTTTTTTTGGTATGCATCACTAGATTCTTTGATATATTGATTGCACTAGTGATATCATAGTGTATGACTATTAGATCCTTGATCTCTACCTTCATACCTGTCAATAGTTGTTTGAACCAAACAAGATTAGAGAAATTAACTATTGCTACCACATATTCTGCCTCTACTATGGATTGAGAGATACAATTCTATTTCTTGCTTGTCTAAGACACTAGTCTTTTACCAAGAAAGAATGCTCCACCACTAGTGCTTTTTTTTGTCATCAATACTTCCTACCCAATCAACATTTGTAAATACTTTTAAGTCCAAATTGCCTGCTATTTTGTACCATAAACCATATCCTTAAGTACCTTTCATATATCTCATGATTCTTTTAACTACCATTATGTAATTTTCTTTGGGATTTGCTAAGAATCTTTCCACCATACCAACTACTAATACAATATCAGGCCTTGTATGCACTACATACTATAATTTTCCAATCATTGATTTGTATGTGGTCTAATCTACCTCTTTGGAATCATCATTTTTGGAAAGCTTATGTCCAGTAGACATAGGGGTTCCAATTGGTCTTGAGTATTTGATTTCAAATTTCTTTTGTATCTCCTTGATATACTTAGATTGAATAATGTAGATACCATCTTTCTTCTGTTGGATCTACAATCCAACAAAGAATTTTACCTCTCTAAACATAGACATCTCAAATTCTTTACTCATTTCTTCTGAAATTGCCTTGCACATGTCATCATTTCCTATGAATAAGGTATCATTAGAAAATATTTCTAGCAATACAATCTTCTTGTCTGGTCCTTCTTTGATGTACATACTACTATTATTATTTGTTGTTTGGAAACCAATCTGCATCAAGTAGTTATGAAGTCTTTCATACCAAGCTTCGAGAGCTTGCTTGAGACCATATAATGCCTTGTGTAATTTGCAGACCATGTCCTTTTTGCTAGGATCTACAAAACCTTTAGGCTATTCAATGTAGACTTCCTCATCTAAAATTCCAATCAAGAATGCAGATTTTACATCCATTTGATAAACTATAAATCCTCTATGAGTTGCATAAGCTATTAAAGTTCTAAAACCTTCTAATCTTGTAACAGGAGAAATTTTTTCACCATAATCAATACCTTCTTCTTGAGAATAGCCTTTACATACCAACCTTGCTTTGTTTTTGGATACTTTTCCATCTTCATTTAACTTATTTTTGAATACCCACTTTGTGCCAATTACATTTTTATCCTTGGTTCTAGGAATAAGAGTCCAAGTTTTTTTCTTCTCTATCTATTCTATTTCTTCATTATTGTTTCAATCCGACTTTCATTATCCAAAGCATCTTTAACATTTCTAGGTTCAAATTCAACAAGTAAACATGTACCTTTTAATTTTCTTCTTGTTATTATTTCATCTAACTTGTCTCCAATGATTTGATTAGGTGCATGATGCCTTCTAACATATCTTGCTAACACAAGTTCTTTGCATTTATTGATTTCATTATGAACTTTGGTATCAAGCTTGGGTCCCATTGTCGGTGACTCAGGTCCATTATACTTGGTTTGCTCTAGCTTGATAGCCTCTAGTTGTGACTCGGGTCCTTCAAATTGCAACTTGGGTTGCATTGTCTACAACTCAGTAGGTATTGGAGATTTTGTGGACTCAAGAGGTGAAGTCTTGTTCCTTTCAGATATATTTGGTAGGGTATCAGGTTCATAGTAGACAAATATTTTGTAATCCTTAGGCTCTTTGCTGCTTTCTCCTTCACACTTTTCTATAAACTCATCAATCCTCACATGTGTACTTTCTATGATTTTATGAGTAGACAAGTTCAAACATTTGTATGCTTTACCTCTATAGGAGTATCCTAGAAATATGCCTTCATCACCTTTGACATCAAATTTTCCTTTTCTAGATTCTTTCAAGATATAACATTTTCTACCAAATACTTTTAAGTAACTCACATTAGGTTTGTAGCAATACCATAGTTCATAACTTGTAGTTTGGTTTGAGTCCTTCTTCAACTATACTATCTTCAAGGTATGAATTGCAGCGCTAATAGTTTCCTTCCAGTATTTGATTACAACATTCTTTTCTATCATTGAAGTACTTACACAATCCATGATGGATCTGTTCCTTCTTTTAGCTATACCATTCTACTCTAGTGTACCAGGGGCTGATACTTATCTTTTAATTCCTTTTTCAATGAAAAATTCAATAAATTAATTGAAGATGAATTCACCACCTCTATATGATCTCAAACATTTTAAATTCTTTCTAGTTTCTTTTTTTACTCTTGCAAGATACCGCTTGAATTTTTGAAAAGCTTCTAATTTTTCTTTTAGATACATTATATTCATCATTCTAGAATAATCATCAACAAAGAGAATGAAATTTTTTTCTCCACCATAACTCTCTATTCTAATAGGTCCACATAAGTCTGTCTACACAAGCTCTAAGACTTCTTTAGAATTATAGTTTTTACTTTTGAAACTAGTCTTTCCCATCTTACCAATTTGACAATTCTTGCATAAACCCATATCAGGTTTCCTAAAACTAGGAATACCTCTTACTCTTTTATGTTTTCTTATCTTAACTAGATTATCAAAATTTACATGATATAATCTTTTGTGCTATAATTAACTTTCTTCTACTTGAGCAATAAAACATGAACTTTCACTGAGATCAAGATAAAATAGATTACCTTTTATTTGTTTGCCAAATCCAACTAGATTTCCTTTTCCATCCAGTAATTTGGCCTTCCCATTCATAAATTCTTCCTTGAATCCAATGTTATTCAACTGTGCCACACTTAGTAGATTATGCTTTAGTCCTTCAACCCAATAAGCATTATCACATACAAGTTCATTGGTCAAAGAAATACATCCTTTTCCTTTTATGTAATGAGGTTCATTATTTCCAAATCTCACACTACCACCATCATAATATTCCATATGCTCAAACTTTGTTTTATCTCTAGTAATATGATGTGAGTAGCCACTATCAATAATCCATATATCATTTTTGCTAACATGAGAGATAAATGCCATCTTATCTCCTTCATCATTAGATTCATCTTTTACAACAATGTATACCATTTCATCTTCACTATTATCAAAATCTTTAGCCATAAAACAAGATTTCTTACCTTTGTCCTTTTAGTTCTTGAATTCCTTCTTGTCTTTGTACTATTTACTTTTCTTTTCATCCTTGTTTTCTCTATTTGGGCACCTAGCAACAATATGACCAACTTCTTTACAAGAAAAATAGATTAGAGGAATCTTGCCCTTGTACTTTCCTCTACCTTTGGAATATTTCTTTGTAAGTACGTCTTCAATAATTTGAAGATTAATGTCAAAACTTTCTTTAGTTTCTTCTTCACTTTCTGATTGATTGTTCTTTGATTTCTTGCTCTTTTCTTTGAGTGAGAATTTGGCTTCAAATGCAAACTCAATATTTTTGGAACTAGGAACATAGTTATCATAGTTATCCAACTCAAAAGCTATCAATTTTCCAATTAGAGCATCCAAAGTTATTTTGTTATTTAGACCACATCTCATTTCTTGAATAGCTAACACTCTGATTGCATAAATAGGAAGAAGAGTTATGAGTACCTTGGTTACAACTATTTTGTCATCAATGTCTCCTCCAGATGCTTTGATTGTGCTCACACTTGCTTTGATTCTTTCCACATATTTTGCAATATTTTCATCTTCTCTCATTTTCATCTTCTCTCATTCTCATCTAATCAAATTGATCTCTAAGACTTTTTGCTTTGGCTCTTCTTACATCGTCATCTCCTCCATAGATGTCTTTTAGTTTGGTCCACATTGTATGAGCTATTTTGTTGCTTTTACTTTGACAAATTTAGCATAACTAAGAGTAGACGCAATATCAATCATCATGATGTTATGATTTTTCTTTTCAACAATTGATAATGTTCTAGTAGGAGTGTTGTATTTAGCATTAAGATACTTACAACCTAAATCACTAATAGTTTCCAAATGTAACCTCATAAGTCCTTGTCATGCTGCAAAGTTGTCTCAGTTCAACTTGGGAATCTCTCTTTGTAATACATCTTGATCTTTAGCTTAGGTCCTTCAAACCTTCTTTGCAAGCACTAAAAGCTTTGATACTAATTGTTGGAGATATAAGAGGAGTAACTAAGAGGGGAGGGGTAAATAACTTACTACAAAAATAAATCCTAGATCCCTTAGATGTCAATACAAAATAACTTTAAAACTGAACTCTGCTGATGCTCGACAAACACAAAAATGTTGTAACTTGTTAAATATTGTAATTGCTCAGCAAACACTTAATATGAAAATCCTAAGATGTTATCTATGATTACTTATTACTTTAACTAAGTTGTAAACTCATAAAAGAAATAACATGAACAAATTTGACACCAATAATTATCGTGGAAACCCAATTTGGGAAAAACCACCAATTGTAACTAGTTATTGATTTTCACTCTTCTAAAGTAAGCCTTGTTAGGAGCCAACCCTGTTAAAGGTTACAAAATACTATTGGGTGTGACCTTATTATAGGATTTAATCACCCTATTAGAGGTCTTTATACAATTCAATAGAACTGCCACCTTGTTAGAGGAATAACAAATAATTGTTAAGCCAACTCTATTAAGAGATTTAGATCACTGCTACAATGGTTAGAGAGTAACAATGACATGACTTGATTTGGATGCAATTGAATTGTTGATTAAAGATCTTAATTCTAGCTTGTATACTTAATCCTTCTTGATTGAATATATCTTTTTAGCTTCACAAGGATATTTTACTTATCTTTCTAATTCACTTGCTCTTTGCATCGTTAGATCTTCAAAATCTTCCATGCATTTACATACTTTACACATACATTCTAACCCTCAACTTGACCTTTTATTTATATCTTTCATATTGTTAAGTCAACTCAAATAGAACTTAGAATGATTAATATTTATCTTCGTAGTCGGTAAGAATAAATAGATAAAATAATTAAACTCAATATTTCAAAACAAGAAAATATTTTGTTAGCCAATTCGGCTCGGTAGACACTAACTCAAAAACAATAATCCTATGTTAACCAAGTGAAACTTGGTCAACACTACATACTTCCCAAAATTCCTTTGGTAACTGAGTGAGCTTGATAAACACTAGTTCCATCCAATATTTCTTTCATTAACTGAGTGAGCTTGGTTAACACTCATCATCTACAAACTTTCTTTGGTGCTTGAGTGAACTCGACAGACACAACTTTCTAAACTAGACAAACTGTAGAATGCTTAGTAGCCACAGAAAATTGTCTTCAATGCCCAAGTGAGCTTGACATACACTGACTGATAATGATATGACATTTGGTATAACATCAAAGATAATACACAATTAATAAATTGTTCCAACAGAAGTATCACACAACATTAGATCTGAGATCACACAAGAATCAATTTCTTGGGAAGACTTACACAAAACCTCAACCTGTACTAATTGTCACTTGGTTTTATATCCTATCTTTCATGAGATAATCCTTACATGCCCAGTAATTATGAATTCTCACATGAGTTTTAGCATCAATTTTTCTATTGTTTTACAAAAAATGAGAAAAATTTAGGGTTTTTAATTTACAATTCAATTATTACTAATTCTAATCCTAGACTTTTCATTGTTGTGATTTGATTTTGAAAAAACTTACCACATCTTTATAGGACGTATTGTTGAAGATGCTCATAAAAGAAAGACTACTAACAAATTATTTTGTAGGTTGCCTCAGGAAAATTCAGGAAAACTTTCTTTCTTCTTACTGTTTTTCATTTATTGGAATCATAATACCTTGTAATTTCATCTAATTCAGAAGTTAAAGGATTATTCTCTTGGCCTTCTTGGTCCAATTAGAAACCCAAAAATGTTGAATTGGGAGTGCTCATGATAACGGGGTTCAGTTCATGAATTACTAGATTTGTCTAGCATTTTTTAGAGGAGTCTAAGGATATGAGAGTATTATCTTTGCTATCTTGGTCTAATCATAGATCTTGACCCTAGAAATTTTCTAAGTCTTGCAAGTTTCTGTTAGAGGTTTTGCCACTGATTAAAAAAGTATCATGAGAGTAACCCAAGCGAGAACAAGGGAACCTGGATAATCTGACCCACTATAATCAAGAAAAATTTGGGAATAAAATACCAAGTGGTGTAGTTATTATTTTTTTTTTTTTTACTTCGATGAATGTATTGGACCTGTTGTAATCTTGGTTACAAGACCACCATCATCCTTGTAATCATAGAAATATGGTAAAATACATTAATATCTATGTGGGGGATAGAACTTTAAACCTCATTTATGATACCTCCTTATAATTGAGTTCTTGTGAGGGGTGTGAGAAGGTACTCGATTCACCTCTAAAATGGGGCATAATCTTTGTTTAGGGAAGGGGAATAATCTCTCCTTTAGATCCTCACCATAGGTATACACCAAAATGTTTGAAGGTCGTATATGACACTAACCCCTATTGCATGGTAACCTTTGAACATATATTATTAAGTCCTTAGAAATACCAAAAAAATGGGTGTGCTCTAGGGGGTGACATGATTATGTGAGGTGAATGTATATGCATAAGATGTGAGACAAAGGTTTTTACTTCTCTACCAACTTATCCTTAGGTATCTCTATGCTTAGAGTGTTTTTTTTGTTGTATACTCATAAAAAAATTCTTGAATATACACATCTCATATTGATCCTTGAGTCAGAGTGCCCATGTTGTTCATTCTATGAGATTGTTTTATCTCTTGTGGAATTGTTTGTTGACTACTATTTTGGACACTATTCTACTAGTAAACATAGTTCTATCATATCTGAGATTCATTACTACATCCTTATGCTATCAAAATTATCTTGTATAGAAAGGTCAAATATCAAACCTAGTTCCAACATATTTTAGATTTATTGTTGCATCATTACATTGTCATAACTTACTTGTGACATTGTCAAAACTATCAAGTCTATAGATATTTCCTATCAAAATTGGTCTAGATGCCTTTGAGTGTCATCATAGTGTCATTGCACTATTCAAATTTGTTTATGAAATTTGTTAAACCATTAAAAACTAAGAAATTTTGATACACTTTCCTGGTATTTGGGAAAATTTTGCATGAGTCAGAAGCTTTGGATCTACTGCATTTTTTTAGGAACATGGAAACTACCTTTTTGTCACTTGGTAACTATCCTTTTGTTGCATGATAAATTGCTCAAAAACTTCCAAATTTGTGGTCAAATTTGTTAAAATCGATTCAAACTCTCAATTGGTAAATTCTTAACTTGCACAAGCCTTGTATTTAATCATACAAAACTAACATTTAATCGCCTGAAATCATTTCCTCACATGAGTCTATACAAAAATTATTAGAGTAGTGAGCTATATTTCACCAGTTAGGTCTTATAATTGATTTGGTCTTTTTGTAGAAACTATTTTTTCCATCTTTTCTCTTCAACAATTGAATGTCAAGTTGAAAAAATAATCTAAAACTGGGTCAAACATCTTGATTTGCATCCAAACTAGTCTTGTATGCTCACATATTCTATTCTATATTGTGTTGTCACACCTATTGTTGTGAGAGTCATTATCTCATCTATTTATCCAATACTCCTTTAATAAATTGTACATTGGTGTAGCTCACTTACTGTCATCTACATGGAAACATAGACAAAATTTGAAATGTAATCTTGATCCAAACCTATCATAATGTTGTTATCAAAAATTTTGATGTTTGCTGAAACTAGGAGTTCTAGAAAACTTATAGTTGAATGATGCAAGAGAGGTAAGATCCTTTCTAGAGTCTTGCAATTGTTCAATGACTCAAATATATCTCCATCACCATTGAAATGTCCATATGTCAAATGCACATTTATCAAAATGTTCAACCCTCTGTTCCAAGAACAATCTACTAATAAGATCTTTGACAATTCATCTCCTAAACCTGAGTGTATCACCAGGAGTAGAACAAGTACACTAGTTGAACCTAACATTAGGATACTAGTTAGACAAAGTTATGCAATGATATTTGAACACAACACTAAAAATGATAAATAAAAAAGGAACAACTAGGATCAAGATAAAAATAATGACAAAAACAATATTCTTGATGTATATGATAATGAAAAACCACCCCTTGCAAAAATAAAAATGTTGAAATAGAAAAAACTTTTGTATGGAACTATTAATGAAATAAGAGAAGGAGAAGTACTTCCTTGAACTTTATCTGGAAGGAGCTAAACTACCCAAATGCTATGATGTTGAGACACTTGTCAGTAAGGAAGAAGACACTCCTATGTCTCTTCTAACTAAATAGATGTAAACTATGCAAAAATAAATCAAACTAATAAAGAAAGAGAAAGATAAACTTACTAAAAAATTATCACTAGATGTCATTTGTCCAATTCCTTTAAAAAAATACATCTACATGCCTTCTTTTTCTAAAGGAGTGGAGATTTCTAAACTTGACATGTGCTTGGGTATGTCTAAGCCCTAAGATCACCTAAGAGAGTTTGGTGCACTATCTTTGGAATTCATGCACATCTAATATTATCTTACATGCTTGTTTCCATGAAGCTTGGGTGGAAAAACTATGGAGTGGTTTTCAAATTTACCTTCTGGAATTAATATTTTTGACAAAATTGCAAACTTATTTTTACAACATTGAACCTCCAATTAACATGAAGGATCCTTGTAACATTACATAGAGAATCAGAGAATCATTCTTGAACTTTATTTAGAGATGTAGACAATTATATTCTAAGTATTCATGAAAGATCCCCAAGGATAAGAGTTTGGACATCTTCCTGGCCAACCTTGTACATGAATTGTCTTATAAACTCCACTTTCAAGGACAATCTTCATTTGATGACATGCTAAAAAAATGTTGTACAAATAGAAGACTTCATGATCAAGAAGGAATGATGACGCTCCATAAAGAAACTAAAGAAAAATCTAGCCCAAAAAATACAAGAACAAGTATTGGAATGAGAACAATGATGTTGTAAATGATGGAGTGATGGATATTGTAAATCCCAAGGAATATAAAACTTCTTTCAAGTTGACATGAAATATACAAGATAGAAATACTATTGACATGAGCACATAAAAATCTAAGGCTCTTGAAAACACATCCAAAGATAGACAATGTATTCCTAGACCTAAACTTGAATTTGCACCTCGAGGAAAACCTTTTAAAGTGGGTTTTAAAACCTTATTTAAAAACATCATCATAATCTTATTGGATAATTCAAAACCCTATGACCCATAAGTGAAACTTCCATGGTGGAGAGAGAAAAAATTAATATGATTTTCATTGAAACAAAAAAAAAGCTAGAAACTGCATAAAACTTAAAACGCACAATTCAAGATCTCATCAAATCTAGAGATGTGGTGGTGGATGGACACAGTTCCAAATCTGGTCATAAGTTTTTCAAAGAATCTTTTCCAAGTGTGAGACATGGGAAGAATCCATATCCAAGAACAATGTTAAGGTAAATTACATGTACTTCAATGATGATAATGTGATTCATATGGTGGAACCTATTGGTATGGAGTATTACAATGTGGTCATTTTGAAAGGACTAAACAAAGATCCTAAAACAACAAATGTGATTGTTGGGATTAACCACAGATAGAAATAATAGTTATATGCAGATATAATCAATATAAAAAATAATAGAGTGCTCAAATGAGAACACAAGACACAAAGATTTAATGTGGTTCACCCAATCCCTAAGCTACATCCACCAACAATAAGTACAACATTATTATTACCCAATGATTAAAATCTACAATCCCTTACAACTCAATACCAACATAAGAAGCTATAATATCACCATACATTATGAAATCCCTAACTCTAAGCCATTTTATACAATATTTTTCTGCCTACAAAATTAGGAAGAGAATAAGTCTTCAATAGAAAAATAGTAGCCGACACCTTTTAAAATATATGGTCATTTTTGGCTTTGGGGGTGCTACCCCCAAAAATCCTGATAGGAGCATTGCCCCTCAACCCCATCCTATATTCCAATGGGGAGTGCACCTAGGGTGATGTCACAAGACCCCACAAGGGGCACTACCCCTTGACCCCCTCTTGGGGATGCTACCCCAAACCCCCATAGAAATAATATGGGGAGAAATTGCATCGAATAAACCTCTGAGTCTGATTACGCTCCATATCACAAAAATATCCCACTTGGAGATTGACTAGACTCCATAATAATAACCTCCCATTTGGAGACTAATCACAACACCACTAAATCTGTACTTCCCACTGAAATATCAAACCACTGTGGACTTTGTTGTTCTTTTATCCTATTCAATTTAGAAGACCGACCAAATCTCAGGAGGAGTTGAACTTCTCCCTTTTTACTACCTTGGTAAACATATCTATTGGATTATGATTTGTATGTATATCATCCAAAATTGACTGAATGAAATGGCACGACAACTATATGTGTTTTGTCATTATAAGTAGAGCATAATTATTTGCAAGATGAATGCCATTTTGGCTATTTATAAACAAATAATTATCCCTCTTTGGGAATCCCAATTCTTCCAAGAAGAACTAAAGCCATATAACCTCCTTGGCTTCCTCTATAGCAGCAACATACTTTGCCTTTGTAGTGAATAAAGCATTAACATTTTGCAATCAAGAAATCCAACTCACTGCTATCCCACTAACAATAAATACATAACCTATAGTACTCTACCTAGTAGCAATATCTCCTACTAAATATGAGTCAACATATCCTTATAAATCAATAGTAGAGCCCCCAAAATGTAAACACTTGCTAGATGGTCCTCTCAAATATTTGAGAATCTATTTAACTTCATTCCAATGTTCAATCCCTGGATGACTCATATACTTGCTAACAACTCCCACTGCATGTGCAATATATGGCCTAGTACATACCATGACATACATTAAAATTCCTATAGTTGAAGGATAGGGTACCTTGGAAATTTTTTCCTCCTCTTCCTGTGTCTTGGGACACATCTCCTTAGTCAATTTTAAATGACTAGGTAAAGGTGTGGTGAAAATTTTAGCATTTTCCATAGAGAAACATTGCAACACCTTCTCAATATAATCAACCTGATACAATGTCAATTTTTGGCTCTTTCTATCTCTAAAAATCTTTATACTAAGGATTTGGTTTGATGCTCCCAAATCCTTCATAGAAAATGAATGTGCTAACTATTCTTTTAACCTCTCGATGTGATCTGTGTTAGACCTAGCTACAAGCATATCATTGACATATAAACAAAAAATAATGTAGCTATCATCATCTAACCTCTTAAAATAAATGATTTGAATGCCATGTACTATATCCATGCTCATGCATAAATCTATCAAATTTTAGATACCATTGTTGATTGATTACTTCTAGCCATATCTGTAATATGCACACTAAGTTCTCCTTACCTTTGTCCTCAAAGCCTTGTAGCTATACCATATATATATCTTCATAAAAATAACTATGAAGAAGGGTTGTTTTAACACCAAGCTACTCCAAATGCAAATCTTCAGTAGCCAAAATACTTAAAACAATATGAATATAAGTCATTTTAACAACATGAGAAAATATCTCATCAAAATCAATTCCCATTTTCTATGAAAATCCTTTGACCACTTACCTAGCCTTAAATCATTTCTTACCTCCATCCCATTCTTTCAACTTGTAAACCCATTTATTTTGAAAAGCCCTTTTACCTAAAGGCAACTTGCATAAATCCCAAGTCTTATTTTTTTAGAAAAGTGGAGCATGAGGAACTGCTAGAACATCACCTTTTGGAGTATCATCCAACACTACATAATCATTTTCTTTCTTCTCATGTTGTTGCAACATATCTTTGTACAACACTTTCTCATTGAATATGACATCCCTACTTCTTACAACTTTACAAATTTCAAAATCCTAAAGACTATAACCAAATTTATCAATGCCATTTCCAAAAAATACATATTTCTTTGACTTAGTTTCTAGCTTGGTTCTATTTTTAGAATCTATATGCACAAATGCTTCACAACCAAAGGTTTTGAGAAAAGAATAACTCACCTTCTTACCCGTGCATGCTTCCTCTTGAATACCACAAACCAAAGGAGTAGAGGGACCTCTATTAATAAAATATACAACAATATTGACAAAATCCATCCACATGTTTAAGGGCAACCCAACATCCAACCTCATGCTCTTTGCATGCTCCATTATTATCATGTTAATGCATTCAATAACTCTATTTTCTTGTGGAGTCCTTGGAATAGTTTTCTATCTATGAATACCATTAGTAGAGAAATAATATTTAAATTATTTTTTGCAATACTCACTACCATTATCATATCTGATACATTTTATCTTTTTACCAGTCTCATTCTCAATTTCCATTTCTTAAAATTTATAAAGACATCATATTTATGCCTAAGAAAATAAACCTATACTTTTCTAGTTTCATTATCAATGAGTGTAACATAGTAATGAGAGCCACCAAGGGAAGATATTTGAGCTATTCCTCATACATCTGTATGGACAAGCTTTAATTTCTTATTTTACTTTTGCTTCCCACTCTTCACAAAAGTCACTCTCTTTTATTTTTTGTACACACAAATTTCACATAAATCCATATTGACACATTTCATACTTGGTAAAACTTTCTTTGAATGAAGTAATTTCATACCTTTCTCACTCATGTGCCCAAGTCTGTTGTGCCATAGCATTGTATCAAAATCTACAACTATTCCTGAGCATTCATTTTTCTTTGAAATAATTAAAGTAGAAGGAACAATATGACCTATACAAAGATATAAGGTGCCTACTTTCACACCTTTTTCTACTTCAAGGGAACCTTTTGAAACTTTCTAATTTTTATCATTAAAAGTAACTATGCAAATCTCATCACCGAGTTGCCCCATTGAAATTTAATTCTTACTCAACCTTGGAACATGTCTTACCTAATGTATTAGCCAATGATTCACATTCTACAACTTAATCTTAACTTTTCCCTTTCCAACAATCTTATAGGGTTCATTATCCCCTAAATAAACAAGCCCAAAATCCCCTTTGACATAATCAATAAAATAACATCTATGGGGTGTAGCATGAAATGAAGCCCCAAAATCTAAAACCCAAGAATCATGAACACTTTCTAAAGAAAGAAGAAAAGTATCATCTTCAGATCTATTACTTACCATATTTTCCTCCTTGTTCCCTTCTAGTTTATCTCCTTTATTGTTTTTTTGAGTCCAAAAATCTTTCTTCTTATGCCCTAACTTCCCACAGTAACAACAATATCTTGGTCATCTAGATTGAGAGCTCTTCCCCTTTGATTTTCCTATCGATTTCTCATGATTTCTAGAATTTTTTCCTCCCTTGGTCATTCTAACTCTACTTTGTGCATTCAAATCACTTCTTGATGTAGATCCACCTAAGTTTTTCCTATGATTTTCCTCACTTGGAGTAATGCCAATCACATCATCAAATTTTAGGGTATTATATCCAAAAAAAGAATTACTCATAGCCATTACCAAGCCATTCCAAATTTCATGCAAAGAACACAAAATCAAGAGAGGCCTAATTTCCTCATCAAAATTGACATTCATAGAAGATAATTGACTAGTAACTATGTTAAACTAATTTAAATGATCTACAATAGATCCACCTTCTACCATCTTCATATCAAATAAATGCTTCATGAGAAATACCTTGTTTGAAGTAGAGGGCTTTTCATACAATTTTTCTAGGGTTTGCATCAACTCTTCCATCATCTTCACTTTTGTAATATTAAATGTCACTGATGGTACCAAGCAAAATTTTCATTTTCCATTCTAAAAGTCAAGCCAAAAAACTATCACATAGAACTGCTAGAAATTGATACTCTAGGAGAATTGCCATATGTCTCAACCTATAAGGAGTTAGGACTTGCACCTTGGATCATAGATATTAATATAAGCCCTATTCAATACCTAAAGTGTGTAGAATCTCATTCATTATAGAAAATTAGTTACATGGTCTACAACAGGCACCTAGAAACTAGAAAACACAGTTTCAACAGAACCCAATTTCAATAGCAAGATAAAAACTGAAAACATGTAAGATAGCAGTGCAACCCAGGATGGTCCTACATAAAACAACCAGGGTTGGAAGAAATTATTCTTTTGAATCATTGAGATTTCACAACTTAAGCTAAATCCAACTTAGATTGAGAAATCCATGAAGCATCTTCCATAGGTCTATTCTTCCACTTCACCAGATATTCACAATAATCCTTTCCCCTTGTGCTCTTACCAATTCTCTAATCCAATATCTATTCAACTTATTTAATCTACTTCTTATGATAGTTATCTAATATAATAAATTTATCATTTAACTTATGATACACGTATGAAATAGCAACATTAAATATAGGAGATATATCCATGTCATCGGGTAAATCAATTTCATAGGCATTTCCACTATCAAATTTCTTCAAGATCTTACAAGGTCCAAACTTCTTCATCTTTAGCTTACTGTATGTTCCAACTAGTAATCTCCCTTTCTTTAGATGAATCATCACCTCATCACCAACTTGAAAATCATGATGTCTCCTAGGCTGATCAACATTATCCTTATACTTTTGATTACTTTGTTCTATCCTCAACTTCATTTCTTTATTTAAAGACTCCATAAAATCAATAAATTCTTCTCCTACAACACTTCTCTTTTCTTCACCAAAAATATCTCTCAAATCTGATGCTCCTCTAGGCTTCATTCTAGTAATAATGTCAAAAGGTGTCTGTATATGAGAAATGTTAGTATGCTAATAGAAACCAAATTTAAATAAAGCTTCTACAAACTAAACAAAATTCATAAACTTCAAGATAGACTAAGATGAGCTCTCAATTGAGAATATGAGCCATTAATGGACTCTCTCAATGAGAAGCTCTCTTGTTGAGTA
Source organism: Cupressus sempervirens (assembly GCA_028749045.1). Classification (NCBI taxonomy): domain Eukaryota; kingdom Viridiplantae; phylum Streptophyta; class Pinopsida; order Cupressales; family Cupressaceae; genus Cupressus; species Cupressus sempervirens. Next base: position 460,076,142 of record CM053792.1, read on the forward strand.
GCTTTGTCTAAATAGATAGGATGTATGCTCAATATGCTTCCAAAGGCTTCAATAGATGATTGTGGATTTTTTGTGTGGATAGATGGCTTTAGTATGGATTTGGCTCTCAAAATAGCATTATAACTTTACTTCATGGATTGTGTTATTTTGCAAAGGGGAAGGATCCAATTTATAGGCAAGAGGCTTGAGGGATTGAGGGCTAAGATGCAAGGATGGGAAAAAGCTTATGGAGGGCTCAGATTGCATGAGAGGAGAGCACATGGATTGTGCTTCCTTACAACCAATCAAGGAGTGACACATGTCACATGGTGAGAGGATGGAGGAAAGGGGAAGGATGAGTCAACAAAAGAGGCTCAAGGGATAAAATCTTCATAAAGACCCTCATAATGACTTGTAAGAGCAATAAAAGGGCTTGTAAGAGTCATTTATGACCTAGTGGACTTCATAAAGTTTTATGGTTGAGATATTTTGAGGGTGACGAGAGCAATTTCGACTTGGACTTGATTAGGAAGGTTTTAAGCTTGTTTAGGCTTGTGAAAATGATTAGAGGATGGATTAGGATGGTTTAGGATTAGCTTAGAGATAGGCAAGTGGATGGCATTTAATGAGGGTGGGTGAAGGAGGAGATATTTGTTAACTTTGGCTTGGGTTAGGAAGTTTTAACTCATGTTTAGGGAATGTCACAAGGTTAGGAGGGGATTAGGATTAGTTTTAAAGACATCTTCTAGAAGAGTCTAGACTTTGGATGAGGATAAAGACTTTCTAGAATAGTCTAGAATTTCCTAGGATGAGGATGAAGACTTTCTAGAAGAGTCTAGAACTTCTCAGGATGAGGATAAATTAGATTTTTAGGAAATAAATAAAATTTTATTTATTTCAAGGGTTTGGGTTGAGGAGATATTTATTAAAACTTTTTTAATAAACATGAGGATTAATATTTAATCTTAATTAAATATTTTGAGTTGGGGTTAGGGGTAGGAAATGATGAGATTAGCCTTTAATCGAAATTAAAGAAGGATTAGAAGATTTTGGAAGAGGTTATTGGTCATAAGGAAATTGGCCAAGTTTTGGGCAAAAAATAATTTTTTAATTTATTTTAGGATTTTTGGTCAATTTATTAATTAAATAATTAATAAATAAGGAAATAATGTTTAAATAAGATTTAAACATTTTTGGGAGGGATTCCTTAATTAAATATTTTTAATTAAGATAAGGGGATTTAATGGCATAAAAATTAATTAATTAATTAAATAATTAATTAATTAATAAATGATGATGTCATCAGGACTTTTTCAGAAAATAAAAATACTTTATTTTATAAAGATTTTTAGGTGTCTACATTTTGCCCCTCTTTGATGTGATGCCACAAGTGGCATGGCATCAAAAATAAGAAAATAAGATGCCCAAGGCTAGAGCAAAAGAGGAGAGAATGGACTGTGAGATGCCCCCTCAAGAAGGTAGCGGGGAGAGAAAGTGAGGCTTGATGGCTTCTTGAAAAGTACAAGAATCTCGGATGAGCAAGGAAACTTAGATTGGCAAAGAGAAGGGGTTGAATTAGCTCAAACTCTCACTATGGGAGAATGATAAAGGAGAATCAGATGCAGAAGAGGAAGCAAGCTTAAGACTTTAGGGAAGGTGGAGGATGAAGGAGCAAAGCGCTATAAAAAGGAATCCAGGATAGGGAGATGGATGAGGGGATTATAAAGCTGATGCAACAGGATTTCAAAGAGTCAGATTGGTGGAAGATGGGTTTCGAAGATCCCTAGGACTAGGATTGTGGATCTCGAAAGATGAGGCTTGGTGGATTGATTTGGATTGGTGGATCCCTAAGACTAGGATTGTGGATCCCTAAAGCTAAGAGTGATGAGTGATTCAAAGAGATACTAATGCATCAGCTGGGGTAGGAGAGACGGATGCTGGATATGGATGGGGGATAATGGAGATGAAGGAAAATCATTGAAACTTTTTGAGCAGGGGGATACTTCAAAGAGAAGTACCACCATGTAGTTGAGCACTAGATTTGCTATAGGACTATTGGTTAATTGCCAAGGTTACCAAGAACATCAAGGCCTTTTCACCAACCGTCCAAAGGATTGACAAACTAACTCAAAACAAACACGCAAGGATTGCCCCAACATCACACATGAATCCTAGAGGAAGCAGCGTGGAAACGACATTGGAGAACCCACAAGCAGAAAAGAAAAAAAAATGAAAGACCTGATCAAGACCTTACGCTCTAATTGCCCCATTTGTAGCATACCATGATATGGAAGATCATGACAACCTTGAGGAGGGAACAAGGAGATTGCTTGGAAAAGATACTTCAAGACCCAAAAGGGAAGATCCCAAATCAAAAGAAAGTGAAAATCCAAAAGAGAGTCGTTTGCCAACGAGATGGGTAGGACAAGGTACTAATGGACCAAGATCAGACATGAGGAAAGCTATATCCTGCAAGGACCTATCAGAGAGCACCGAAGCTGGTGGATTTGGATAAGTGATGCGTCTGGCAAGCTGAACTAAGAAAGATAACACTTTGGTGATAGGAAATCTAGCTAAAGGATGCATTGGAATATCTAACCAAAGTGTGCGATGTGTGCAAGATGTTGACCAAGGATGAACTGACACGAACACTGGATAGATACAATGGTACTAAGCTAAAGAGGATGTACAAGCTGATAGACCAAGATATTTACAAGTTGAAGTTGACCAAGATATTTACAAGCAGGAAAAAGCTCAGGATGATAGGATAGCAGGATGGTTCGATGTTGTGCAAGATGTGAAAGCTAAGGGTGGGGTGATAGCGAAAGATATGGATTTGGCAGGATGCATCCAATGATGATGAGAGATTTTGTGACCAAGGATAGCTAGAGGAGCAGGATGAGATGGCTGGATAGGATGGTAGATAGCTAGGATTATGATGGATATAAAGAGATGACATTGGGTTTGCATGAGGATAGCTTAGAGCTAGATACCAATGACAAGGGAGGATGGACAAGACAAGATCTCTAAAGAATATAGTGTCCCCAATTAGAAGATAACATGCGGAAGGAGGTCTTATGATGGATGTGATAGGATTGAAGCTAGGATGGAAAAAGCTGAAGGGGCTAGGGAGATGGATGATAGCTGAGATGATTGGCTGAAGCTGCATAAGATTAGTGGATGGTGTGAGATGGAAGCTGGAGTATGGAGGATAGGTGGATATATTGGAAGATGGAGGTGGATGTCAAGAGATGACCAAAAGCATGAGGGTGATAGGCTAAGCTGGGGATGGCAGGATTACACATGATGCTTGTTTGCCAAGTTTTCATCATGGTACTTGTCCAAGGTGCTTGAATTGCCAAGTTTTCACCAGTGGACGCTTTATTTTTCTTTTCTTTTTTGACTTTTTTACTTTGGACTTAGCTGGAATGATTTTGGCTTTCTTCAGCTATTTTGGCTTTTTTGGGATTTTTCACTGGCTGTTGGAATGTTCAATTTTGTTGCTAGCTGTTGGTACACCAGATGTTTGATTTATACAATAGATCAGATTAGATCTGATTGATGGTAGGAGATGGAGGGATGAAAATGCTGGAAAGGAGCATGAGATGGGGATGCTTGCAAGAGCAACATTGGCACATGTTGGGATGGGTGTGAAAAGAGCATATGGGGGATATATGGTAGATGCGAGCATGATGGAGGATTTGTGGAAGCGTGCTTGGGGATATAGGCACCCAAGATGGAGTTAGGAGATGGGGGAAATGAGTCACTAGATGGGGGATTAGCAATGGTGGATGCCATTATGCATTGGGTTTCAACTTTTTTCTTGGGGATCCAAATGGTTTTGGATTTTCTTTTCATAGGCTATTGCATTGTTTTGCATTCTTTGATTGGATTTTTCCTTTTTGGAGTATGTCTTTTAGAATAGACATATGATTGCCTAGGATGTGAATTTTTAGCTTTATGCATTTTGAAGTTGGCATTCACATTGCTGTGGTAAGCTTTGGGAAGATGGTTAGGAGAAGCTTTGTGAGATGGAGAGGATATGGGAGAGCATGTAGGGGGATGATTATGGATGATGTGCCTTGATATGTACCTTTGCTGATCTTGCATAAGAATGGATGGAATAGGATTTTTATGATGGCTGATAGGAGGATGGAGGATGGTAGATTTTGGGACATAGGGACCCAAAATGGATTTAGCGGATGAAGGGGGGATATGGTAGGTTGTTTTGGGTTGCAAAGATGGTGGAGGGGGGATGACATAAGATTTCTTGAAGGAGTGATGGGAGGCTGGCATGGTGGGCTTGGAGATAGGCTTGGTTTGGGGGTGTGGTGTACCAACACCTTTAGATGGTGAGCCTTTGGATACATATCCAAGACCATGAAATCCTAGATTTTTTTGTGCAATAATAGGCTCTCTGATTCCTTGCTCTTGTGGTCCTAAACCTTAACCTTGATAATGCCATTGATTGAGCATTTGAACAAGCTGAGGAAACTTTTTGCTTGCAAAAAATGGTAGAAGTGATTTATTAGGTGTATTGCAATGGAGAGATACTGTTCTTAATTCTTCTGCTAAGAGAGGGCCACTGTGGATGAATGTAAGTGAACCAAGAGGGTAGATTATAGATGGTGGAATAGCTTGGATAGGTGGTAAGATGGAAGCATGGAGTGGGGGAGATGGAAGGATAGGATCTTGATGTAGTTGGTGGGATGACAAGATATCTTGTAGTGGAGGAGATATGGCTTGAGGTTTTGGAGATGGAGGAGATGGTGACTGCACTATGGATGGAAGACATGGTACGATGATATCTTCATTTATTCTTTGGGGGATGTCAACATGCTTTTGGGTAGGATCTTGATAGGATTGGTTTGGAGTGGATGGTGCGATAGGAGGTGAAGGGATGGATTCTTCAAAGGCAGCAGATGGATAGATGGGAGATTCAATAGTGGAGATGGGTGAGTAGAAGATGGATGCATAAGGGTCATTACGAGAGATTTGGGAAATGCTTGGAGCCGATGTGGATAGGATTTGGAGGGATTTGACAGGTGGTGGGATTTTGATGCTTGCGAGAAGTGGAAGGATTTTAAGCAATTTGATGGATGGTATGGGGATGATAGCTATGGGAGATGGAGGTGATATTGTAGATGGGGAAGCTTCATCACTGACTACTTCACATGGTTGGATTAGATGACATGGGTTATCGATTGTTGGAGGCAACTTTTCTTGTATTTCCTCTAGGAGATTCCTTGGAGACTCATGTGTCGAAGGTGGAGGTGGATTGACAGGAATAGCTAGTGTGATGGGGGTGGAAGATTGGAAGCTTGGTTGATGGGGTGATGGAGGGGAAGCTGGAATATCAGATGGCATGACTAGATAGTTTGGAATAACTCTTGGATTTTGGGGGATGCTTGGGGGAATGTTTCTAAGGCTTTCAATATACCCGTCATAGTCAACAAGATTTTCATCAGCATTGGAATAGGAGGTGGCGGGAGCAAGGAAAATGCGACTAAACACATCATGATAGGATTGGTACTTCATGCTTTGATGATGAGTTTGATGGGGATGGGGTCTTGCATATGGATGAACACGAAAGCTCATGGTTGGATTTGGTTTAAGCACAAATTTTGGATTGGCTAATGAAAGATTTCCTAGGGAGAGTCAAAGTTGCATGACAGACCTAAGGAGGATTGGCTAGAGATTTTTGGCTATCTTGTGGGTGGAAGACTTCAAGGGTATGCTGTCAAAAAGTGAGAGTTTTTCTTTCCTATGCGCTGGATTTGGTGGTGGTTGTGTCAACTTGAGGATAGACTAATGATCCTATGGGCATGACATGAGATTGACCACTTGTGGATCCCGACCTTTAGCTCAAGGTGATGAGGGATGCAAGTGACAAAGCTAGATTACCCTAGACAATGCTCTGTCAGAGGGATAACCTTGGTGAGATTGGTTGATTGGTAGGATAGATTGATTGGATAGCAAATTTTGGCAAAGTGACAACAACTCTTTAAAGGCTTGGGTGATTTTGGATTGGGTTGCTAGCTGGCTAGGGGGATGATTTGGAGAGACTTTGGATTTGGGATTGTTCTAAAGCAAGGAACTAGATAGATTTGGTTGCAGTGGGGGAGCTTGGATGATTTTCTGATGAGGCAGTGACTACGCTAAGTATGCCTTGAGCTGGGAGATTTTTGCTTTTTTGGGATTTTGACCAAAGTTGGAAAACATTCATTCAAAAGCTATGAACAAATAAGCAGACAAAAGTTTTGAGCAAGCACATCAAACACACCAACATCCTAGGAAGCTTTCTACAAGGATGAAATTTGTTATAGCTAGGGAGTCCTCGATATACACAAGGTACGTGAGGCCCAAATCCGTAGATGAAACCTAAAAGATGTCACACAACCGAGAGGAGTGGTAACCCACTTCTCCTCTTTCACTTCTCAAGGGTATAAAGTTCCTTGAGGCTTAGCCCGAGTGAAAAAATTTTGATCCCAAGAGAGGTGTTTTTGGATTCACCTCCCGATCTTTATACTCTATCGGAAAGTTGGAGTTGAGGTCATCCCAAGGGGTGATGAAATCCCCAAGCAAGCCTCCTAAAAAGCTAAGACAAGATTTTGGATCCTAATCTTATGCACCCAAGATGGCCTTGAAAGACGAAAAGGGGAGAGAAGACTTGGATGATCTTGGGCTAAAAAACACGCTTGTTCTTTTACCAACTGACGCTTAAGTTTTCTGATCTAGACTTTGCAAGCACTCATGTTTAAGATACAATGTTTTATTCCAACTTTGAAGCATCGACAAAAATAAAATTTATCGAAGAATGCGAACAAAAAGAAGAGTTAGGTTCAACAAGAAGGTAAACCCGTGCGCCTGGAGGCCCTCCACGTCAAGTATCGATTGATTTTTCTTTAAGGCATTCAAGATTGAGTGTGAGTTTATTTTAAGCCCAAAACAAAGGTGTGTGAGATTCGATTTCAAGCGCGTGCCCGGAGGCCCTCCACGTCAAGATTTGTCCAATTTTTATGCCCAAATGAAGTGTGAGCGAGATTAATGCGCATTCAAGGAATTTTCTAACTTAGAAAAATCACTAAAAACCCAAGTGAGTGGAGTTTGATTTGTGTGGAGCACTTAACACCCTCTTAGGTGGACCCATCCCCATAGATGGCACTAAGATTGCAACCAATGGTTAAATTGATGGGTGATTAAAGAGGGTGAGTCCAATGACAAACTCACTCAAAGCATTTTTATTTGTTTTTATAACTTAAAAGATTACAAAAATGTAGATTCTTTTTATGCTCCAAAAGATGATTATTTGATCTATGGCATTCAAGATTGGATTTTTTGTTTTAATCATGCATTCATAAAAAAAAAAAAAACTTTATTTTAATCCATGGCACTCAAGAGTGATTTTAGCAACATGCATTCAAAGACAAGTGATTAAACATTCAAGTTTTTTCCTTTGAGCATTCAAGATTGAGATTTTGTGTGTTGTTTTAAGAACTTTGAAGTGCTTTTTTTTAACCTTAGATCATTCAAGATTGTTTTGGACTCAAAAGTGAAAATGACTCTTTGGACTTTGCTTTTCATTCAAGATTTTGTGTTCTAGTTTGCATATTTTAAGCCCCAAAAATGATATTCCTAGATTGTTTTGATGCATGAAAAACCTAAGAAACATTCAAGATTTTGCAACAAGACATTTGTTTGGAACAAATAACAAAGCTTTTTAGAACAATTTTGGCAACCATTTAGGACTCTTAGTTTTCATGAGATTTTTTAAAAGAACTTTAGTGTGCACTTAGTATTGATTTTGAACCTTTTGAAATGGAAACTTGAAGTTCTTTTTAAATTCCCAAAAATGAAGTGTTCCTAATTTTGCATGAATGCATCTAAAACCTTGATGTTGCAAGGATGCAAATGATTAGATTGGTTTAGTTTCACTTGTTAAAAGATTTTTTCTTTCTTGCAAATTTTTAATTTTTCAATGGATTTAAGTATGATTTGGGGGTTCATTTTAAGCACTAAAAAGAAGTGTGTATGATTTTGCTTCCTTAAAAAAAAAATGGTCAAGATCTCCCACAAGAAGAAGAAGAAGAAGTAGATGGAATAAGAAGAATATAGACAAGAATATGCTTCCAAAGGCTTCAATAGATGATTGTGGATTTTTGGTGTGGATAGATGGCTTTAGTATGGATTTGGCTCTCAAAATAGCATTATAACTTTACTTCATGGATTGTGTTATTTTGCAAAGGGGAAGGATCCAATTTATAGGCAAGAGGCTTGAGGGATTGAGGGCTAAGATGCAAAGATGGGAAAAAGCTTATGGAGGGCTCAGATTGCATGAGAGGAGAGCACATGGATTGTGCTTCCTTACAACCAATCAAGGAGTGACACATGTCACATGGTGAGAGGATGGAGGAAAGGGGAAGGATGAGTCAAAAAAAGAGGCTCAAGGGATAAAATCTTCATAAAGACCCTCATAATGACTTGTAAGAGCAATAAAAGGGCTTGTAAGAGTCATTTATGACCTAGTGGACTTCATAAAGTTTTATGGTTGAGATATTTTGAGGGTGATGAGAGCAATTTCAACTTGGACTTGATTAGGAAGGTTTTAAGCTTGTTTAGGCTTGTGCAAATGATTAGAGGATGGATTAGGATGGTTTAGGATTAGCTTAGGGATAGGCAAGTGGATGGCATTTAATGAGGGTGGGTGAAGGAGGAGATATTTGTTAACTTTGGCTTGGGTTAGGAAGTTTTAACTCATGTTTAGGGAATGTCACAAGGTTAGGAGGGGATTAGGATTAGTTTTAAAGACATATTCTAGAAGAGTCTAGACTTTGGATGAGGATAAAGACTTTCTAGAATAGTCTAGAATTTCCTAGGATGAGGATGAAGACTTTCTAGAAGAGTCTAGAACTTCTCAGGATGAGGATAAATTAAATTTTTAGGAAATAAATAAAATTTTATTTATTTCAAGGGTTTGGGTTGAGGAGATATTTATTAAAACTTTTTTAATAAACATGAGGATTAATATTTAATCTTAATTAAATATTTTGAGTTGGGGTTAGGGGTAGGAAATGATGAGATTAGCCTTTAATCGAAATTAAAGAAGGATTAGAAGATTTTGGAAGAGGTTATTGTTCATAAGGAAATTGGTTTGGTACTACTACTTCATCATCACTTATATCATGAAGATGTACTCCTCTCCTCTGGGCCATCTCCACAACATCTAATTTTCCTGCAATTTATCTCAATTGATCCAATATAGCATTATCAACATTTCCTCTACCATGAACCGTCTTTACTAATCAAGTTCCTACAAGATCGTAACCCTTTGCAAGTTGTAGGTCAAATTTGTAGATCTGCAACCCTACAAAAAAATCTAAATTAAGGCTCTACATGATCCAATCTCCACAAGGATGAAACTCAATCTCTGATACCACCTAATGCAAGGAAGGATAGGGAAAACTAGGGCTAATGGCACAACTAACTCTTTGAACCACCCTGCAAGAGTTAACACAATAGAAGCAAACACAAAGAACAAAAACCAAAGTAGGAATAAGAGTAAAATAATTACATTTATTCTTCAATTATTCAACATAAATGCCTAGCTATAAGTCTTTCTTGGTTACAACTAGATACAAAATACATTCATACACAAAGTTTAGTAGCAAATTCATACTTTATAGTTCTGCTCTCAAATCATCTATTGAAAACTAACTCCCTAGCTCTAAGCCTAAATACTCTATTTATACTAGCCAAAATGCTTACAAATCATTCTAGAACATAGAGAAGCCACAATTTGGGTCTCAAGAAATATTAAATGAAAATAAACCTAACTTAAATTCACAAGTCAGCTAGCATCAACAATTAAATGTCCAAAAATTAATGTTCAAGAAAAATTGTGATATCTCCTAGCTCTGATAGAGTTAGAACTTGTACTTTAAAATATGGTTAGATATTTAGGTCCTATATAACCATTTAGTTCACAAAGGCTGATTCATCAAGGAAAAGTGTGCATCCACTCTGAAAGTCAAGCCAGAAAATTGTTGTGCAGAACTAACAGAAATTGATACTCCAGGAGAATTTCCATATCTGGAAACCTATAAGGAGTTAGGACTTGCACCTTGGATTATAGATATTAATCTAGGCCCTATTCAATTCTTAAATTTCAAAACATCTCATTTATTATGGAAAATTAGTTACATGGTCTACAACAAACACCTAGAAACCAGAAAAAAATAGTTTTAGCAGAACCCAGTTTGAGCAGCAAGATAAAAATTGAAAAGATGTAGGATAGTAGTGCAACCTAGGATGTTCCTACATCATAGGTCAACCTATATTAAAATTATTTTCAATATAAACTATTTACAATAATTAAAAATAAAATAGTAGGTTTTGATCTCTGTGATTACAACTCACTTTTGCAGGTTCATATCTCTGTTCGGTCCTTATGTTGACTCTACTAATAAGCCTTCATTGTCCACTCTTCTCAACAAAGCTTAATCCTTCTATTTAAATTCACTTATCAATATTAGTATCATATATGTAAGCTTTCTCCTTTAGCTTTCCATTCACTCACACACTTGTGCATTTTTGATCTACCTCTATCTGTATGTGCCTTTTGCATATACTTTTAGTTCACCACACAATCACATTCTTCTTGATTCAGTTCTATACCTCTTTAAATAGGAAATTATTTCTTTATCATTTTCCATAACCACCATAGATCTTAGGGTTTATGATCAGGTTCAACTTGATTCACTATATTTTTCCATCGTCTTGATCATCTTCTAGAAACATCTCTAGAATCATTTGTTTGGTCTTTACCTAATACTCTCCTTGAATTTAATGATCCAACTCATCAATCTTATTTCAACATAGTTTACATCTCCCAAGAAATAAACTGAGTCAGCTAGGAATCATGATTTGCTTGAATTCATTCTCATACTTTCATTTGACAATCTCTAAATCCTAACACTCGATTGCTATAAAGCTTATTGGCTCAACACTAACTATCTTGCTCTGTCGATACTAATGCTCTATCAACACTAGATTTTCTTGGCACTAACTGTAGCTTAGTTGAGACCAATATCACTTGACCTTCCTTATCCTTTTCCTCTATTAATCAACCTAGCTTAGCTTTCTTGACACAAACAATCACTTTTCTTTATCAAAGTCTATCTAATCAAATATCCATTGTAATTCCATTTCATAACTCAACCTTTCCTCTAGGTTCTATTATTATGAGTAATTTCTCAAATCCTCTTCATTAATCAAATAGATATGACATTTAGATTAGGTAGAAATGTGTCTCTATCAATAGATTTGACATCAATGATAGAACAAAAAATATTCCAATTGTAAGTTTCCAACAATCTCCCTCTTTGGCATTGATGGAAAGATCTCAAACATCTCAATACTATCAATAGCTTAGTTACCATACACTCCAAAAGATTTCACTTCTAATTTTTCTAAACTAAATTTCTCCCTTCAAGAGAATAATATTTTTTTTCTTCTTTTCCTTTGCAATATCTCTAGTAATCTCTCTCTTTATCTCATTCTCTATAGTGATCTCTCCCTCTCTATCTTTTAGTTATCTCTCCCTCTTTGACAACAATGCCAAAGATGTATAGCATTTCTGAGCTTCCAACTCTTCATACATCTAAATAATGTAGATTTTTGCATGTCTAGATGATTTATGGCATCTGTCTTTGATTGATCTGTTATTTTGTACTAAATTATCTACCTTAGACATGTCCCAAAGTAGAGATGCATTGCATCACTATGTAGGATATTCTAATTAGCACTTGTGATGTTATGCACATTGTCTTCTTAAGTATCTTTTCTTAGGGGAATTACCCCTAGTTTACCTCTAAGATATTCATGAGCATCTTTAGGTAAGGGTTTTGTGAATATGTTAGCAATCTTTTCCTTGGTATTCACATATTCTAGCTTCACTTCTTTATCTTAAACTAATTCTCTCAATATCATGAGCCCAAATTTAAGGATATATGAATAACATATTATACAATGATAATAATTAAGAATAATAATAAATATTATAATTACAAATCAATGAAGATTATAATGCATTTAAATATTATCACATTTGAATATATATAATATTAATTTACTAATAAACTAATCAATATAATATTATAAATATTAAGGATACAAGAATTAATATAAATGATAATACAATATGATATTATATATGTTATAATAACATATAATATTATATAACATATTTAAATATATAAAATAACCATAATATTTAAATAACATATAAATAATAATAACAACATATGATATAATATTTATATTTTAACATAACTATAAATTAATTAGCACCTAAGGACATGACTATTGACCTCTTTCGACATGTATAAAGTTATAGATGTGGAAGGAACGAAAGGGGCATGCATGGATAGAAGAAGAGGATCAGTTTACACACAAAAAGACATTGAAGGTAGATCAAATTCCTTATCACAGATCGACATGGACTCTCATAAAAGCACAAAGGACATGCATTGGAAAACATAGAGCAAGGGAGGCATCAAAACACATTCAAAAAGTGAACGGGAGGATATACACTAGGGAATCTCATATATTTGATCACCATCCCTACCTGCATTAAATACATGGAACATATATCAAAGCTCATGTAACAAACACATTGAGTTCTATGAAGAGGGTGGTAGCAGATTATCATCGAACTATGTCAGCTGAGGCATCTAACTCAAATTTTCACACTGATATCAATCAAAGACATTGATCAAATCATTAAACCATGTAGAAGGAGGGGTACACATAATTAGACCAAATTCCACATCAGAATTAATAGAAAGGAACAAGATTGACATTAATAGGAAGGAAAAAAGAAGTATTCAAACACCAAAAATAATGTAGTCATTGGGTGCGGCATCAACACTATTGGAAAGAACTGAGGGAAATACGTAAAAGGCACCAAACATCGTATTCACTTATACAAGGATATTATAAGAGGATATTATTATTAGTTGCAAACTTATAAGGAAGATTCCTAATTATATAAAGTTATCATCCCCTATATGTGTATAGGTTATCAAGAAGTTGGAGGCTTTGGAGAGTAAATACTAATTCTATATACTACCAAGTATAGAATTCATACTTGAAGTTACTTATAAGATCTTAAATTAAGAAACTAAGAACAACTCAAAGGATAGTTAGAACAGGGGCTTTACAATGGGAAAAAATCAAAATATTATCAAATTTATACATTTCAAGAGGAAATTATATAATGTCTTGAAAGGGGAGATTACACTCAAGTAGTGATACTTGATAGAAATGTGTTTTGTCTTGGTGTGCATCACTGGATTCCTTGAAATGGTGATAGAACTTGTGTTATAATAGTAGATAACCATTGGATCTATAATCTCTTCCTTTTACCTTTCAGTAATAGATTGATCCATATTATGTTTGAATAGTTTACTATAGCTGCCACATACTTAGCTTCAGCTGTTGATTGGGAAATACAATTAGGCTTTTTGCTTGTCCATGACACTAATCTCTTTCCTAGAAAGAATGCACCTCCACTTGTTCTTTTTCTATCATTAATATTTCCTTCTCAATCTGAGTCAATAAACACCTTCAGTTAAAATCTATCACTTCTTTTTTAATATAATCCATAGTCTTCTATACCTTTTAGATATCTCATTATCCTTTTTACGACCATCATGTGATTCTCTTTAGGGTTTTCTGAATATCTAGCAACTATCCCAATTATCAAAGCAATATTTGGTCTACAATGAACAACATGTTGTAGTTTTCCAACCATGGATCTATATAAAGTTTGGTTCACATCAGTAGAATCATCATTCTTAGATAGCTTATTTCCTATTGACATAGGTGTACTTGCTAGCCTTAAATCTTTCAAACCAAAAATCTTTAGTATCTCCTTGATATATTTATATTATGTAATGAAAATACCAAACTTTATTTGACAAACTTGTAATCCAACAAAGAATTTTATCTCACCAAACATAGGCATTTCAAATTGCTTCTTCATCTCATCAGCAAATGATTTGCATAATTCTTCTCTTCCTCCAAATATAATATCATCAACAAATATTTTAGATAAAAATACTTCATTTTTCTTACCATTCTTCAAATATAGGTTGCTATTATCATTTTTCCTTTCAAAATAAATCTTCACCAAATAGTTATGTAGTCTTTCAAACCATGCTCTTGGTGCTTCAATCCATAAAGAGCTATGTCTAGTTTACATACCATGTTCTTCTTGTCTAGATCTACAAATCTTTTTGGTTGATCAATGTACACTTCTTCCTCAAGTATACCATTTAAAAATGTATATTTGACATCCATTTGATATACCTTGAAATTATTTAGGTTGAATATGCAAGAAGATTTATGACTCCTTCAAGTCTTACCATGGGAGAAAAAGTTTCTCCATAATCAACTCCTTCTTTTGCATACCCTTTGTATACCAATATTGCCTTGTTTTTTGTTACTACTCCATTCTCATTTAGTTTGTTTCTAAAAATGTACTTTTTCCAATAATATTTTTGTCTTTAGGTCTTGGCACCAAGTCCAAGTATTGTTCTTCTCAATTTATTCAATTTCCTCATTCATTGCCTAAATCCAATCTTCATTCTCCAAAGAATGTTTCACTAATTTGGGTTCAAATTAATAGAGTAAGAATGTGTCATCTTTGAGTTTGTTTATTCTCATAACATTTGATTCAACATGACCAATGATTTGATTATATTTGTGATGTCTTCTCACATATTTTAATAGTATAGGTAGTTTCCTTATTGGTTCTTCAATAGGTTCATCCTAAAAATTAATCTCAATCTTATTTGCTCTTCCTTGTTCAGGTTTTGGTTCATTTTCTACATGCTCAACATGTTTTATTTGATGGTTGACATTTTTTGTCTATGACTCAGTATCTTCATTCTATTGGTTGACACCCACTTTCCATGACTTGGCAATTTGTATTTAGACTCCATCATTTCCTATTTTATGGGAACTTGAAGCTTGATTTTCTTGTTCATTATTTGTACTAGGAGCATCATTATCCACGTAGATGAATGTGCTATAGTCTTTAGGTTCTTCATTACATGAAGTGTCACTTCTTTCTAAAACTCATCAATTTTCACATTTGCACTTTCCACAACTTCGTTAATGTTAGAGTTCAAACACTTATAGGCTTTACTCTTTGTGGAATAACCTAGGAATATGCCTTCATCACTCTTTCCATCAAATTTTCCATTCCTATTATCTTTTAGTATATTAAATCTACTTCTAATTATTTTGAAATATTTCACATTAGGAGCATCACCATACCATAATTCAAAAGGTGTAGCATTTGTACCTTTCTTGACTTTACTCTATTTAGGGTATAGATAGTATACTAATTACTTCTCTCCAATATTTATTTGATACACTCTTTGCCATCATTAATGTTCTTGCACAATCCATTATTGATCTATTCCTTCTTTTAACTATTCCATTCTGAGGAGGGGTTCTTGGTGCTAACATTTGTCTTTTAATTCCTTTATCATTATAGAATGTATTGAAATCATTGGAAATGAATTCACCACCACTGTTAGATCTCAAGTACTTTAGTCTCTTCCCTACTTCTTTTTCAACTTTGGCTAAATACCACTTGAATAATTGAAAAACATCAAATTTAGCTTTAAGAAACATCATAGTCATCATCATAGAGTAGTCATCAACAAATAGAATGAAATACTTATCTCCATAGTAGCTTTGAAAATAAATGGGTCCACATAAGTCAGTATGAACCAATTCCAAAATATCATTAGCAGTGTATGTTTTGCTCTTAAAACTAGACTTGGTCATTTTTCCCAATTGACATTGTTTACACATAGCATTTTTAGTCTTCTTTAGTTTATGAAACCCTCTCACTTTCTTAATCTTACTAATATTCATCAAATTGTCAAAGTTCACATGACATAATCCTTTGTGCCATAACCAAACATTTTCTCATTGTGCAAACAAGCGTGTCCCATTTGATAAATCTCGATAGAACAAGTTACCTCTTGTCTATTCACCATTTCCAACTAGCTTACCATCAACATCATGTATCTTGGCCTTCTTGTTGTGAAATTAAACTTTGTAACATGATTTGTTCAACTGTGAAACACTCAACAGATTATAGTTGATTCCTTCAACCCAACAAATATTGTCACATGTTATCTTGTCAGTTTTTTGAATAGTACCATTACCTTTCACAACACATGGGATATTAATACCAAATTTAATGCATCCACCTTTATATGGACCAATATCTAAATTTATCTTTGTCACTAGTCATATGATTAGAGTGTCCACTATCAATTATCCATCTGTCACTTTTGTTCACATAAGAAATTGACACAATTTTCTCATCTTCATCAGAATCTTTTTTCATAGCAACATAGAAAATTTCATCATCATTACTCTTAGATTCACTATCATTTTCTTCTTCAATAATATAACAAGATTTCTTAGCTTTATCATTCTTACTTCTCTTTTAGTCTTTTTCATCTCTTCTTCCTTTGTACTTGCTTTCCTTCCTTGCATCCTTAACCTCTCTATTAGGAAATTTAGCAACAATATGACCAACTTTGTTGCATGAAAAATAGATAATAGGTAGTTTAACTTTGTGTTTACCTCTTCCTCTTCCAAATCATTTTTTCAATAAGGGCTTTAAGTTCATCAATCTCATCATTAGAACTATCACTATCACTCTTCACATGCTTTCCTTTCTTTTTTCTAAGAATCAATTATGACTTAAATGCAGATTTAATTGTAGCAAGTGTGTAGTTATCAAAGTTAGACATCTCAAAATTAGTAAGTATACCAATTACACCTTCTAAGGTAAAAGTGTTACCTGGTGTGCATCTCAATTCTTGGATTGTAGAGACACTAATGGAATGTATAGGGAGTAGAGTCCTCAATACCTTACTTATCATTGTTTCATCTTTGATTTCTCCATTTGTACCATGAATAACATTGACAACCTCTTTAACTCTTGTGTAGTATTGAGCTATGTTCTCACCATCCATCATTCTCATGTCATCAAAATTTCCTCTTAGGCTTTTTGATTTGGCTCTAAAGACATTGTTATCACCTTCATATATGGTCTTCAATTTGTCCCACATATTCTTTGCATTGTTAAAATCTTTTAAGTCATCAAACTCGACATAGCTTAGGGCTGAGGAAATCTCCAACATTGCTTGGTTGTATTCTAGAATTTGTTATAGTTTATTAGCAATTAGAGGAGTGGTTGTTATCTTCACATATTCTCTATCCAAAAAATTGACAGCAACATAACTTATGCTGCATATGTGCAACCTCATCAAGGTTTGCCATGTAGGAAAGTTCTTCTTGTTCAGCTTGGGTACATCTCTCTTGTGAGTCATGATGTTTAAGTTTAAGTGCATTCAAAATTTTCTCTATAAGAACTTATCTCTGTTACCAATTGTTATAAATGTTTAGAATAATTGAAGGGTGGGGGGGCACGGGGGGTGAATTAGTTACTCAAGGTCCTTAAGTACCATTTGAACAAATTAAACACAAACACTCAATGTTCTATCTATCCTACTATTGTTTAGTCTCTACTATAAAATTATCTTAAACATAACTTGTATTGCATAGTGAAAATATTATCAAATATAAAACATATGAAAGCATTCAACATAGTTTGGCAATAGGATTTTACATGGAAACCCAATTTGGGAAAAACCACCAGCAATATGTCAATAATTTTTACTCTTTCTAAGTGAGTTCTATTAGGAGCCAACCTTGTTAAAGGGTACAAAAAAAACTATTAAATGTGACCTTGTTAAAGGATTTAATCACCCTATTAGGAGTGGCCTTGTCAGAGGACTTTGATCATTCCATTTAAAATGTCACCTTGTCAAAGGATTTACAAAGTCTATTAGGTCAAACTCTATTGAGAAGATTTCAATAGAAAGTGTTAGTGCACAAGATCACATTCCCATTTTGAGTGTCCATTCCAAGTTTTGAGCCCCTATGAATGATTTTTGTGCATATGTAATTGACTATTATTTTAAAGCTTGTAAGGTGTTTTATGTTTCTAAAACTCTTCATACAACATATGCATGTGTTTTTGTAATGATAAATCGACATTTTGAGCCATTTAGCGAAGTCCCATTTTGAGTAGTCTTCAGTTCTACATTTTTTGCCTAAGTGTCAAAAAATGACAAAGGGCCCAATTTTCCTTTGAATATCTTTTTCCCAGAAATGTTTCATGACCTGCCACTTTGGGGATATTTAATATGCATATCAAAGAACCTATGTTCCAAGTTTCAAGTTGTTTCAACATTTTTTGACTAGATTTTGGTGTCTCAAAGTTGGTCAGTTGCCTCTGTTATAGATCTGCATATTGTTCATATTTTCAAGTAGTCCTATTTGACAAGTTATAACTTTTGACCAGTTGACCCAAATAAGAAATTTCCTTTTGCATCATATTCTAGGGGTTAGAGACTTGCTATGTTCCTAATTTGAGCTTATGAAAAATCCATTTGGTTAGTTTTCAAACATGATTTCGTTTACAATTTATAGAGTTTCAATGGTAATAAAACATGTAGATTGATCCGTGCCCCTGTTCGAGATGTCATAACCTTAAATCTGTGATTGCCTAAACCAATTGGATTGTACCTTTACATTCTACCCCAAAAATATTTTAAGTGTGTTAGTTTGTAAACCTTGACGAATCCGTCTGCACACTTTCCTAGGGTCATTCCATTTGCAAAAAATACTTTTCTACTGATGATTCAGTCTTGCAAATCCAAGTAGCCAACTTCAGACCTTCGCCAATTTCACCTAGTCATTTTTCATGAGCATAAATTATATATTCATACTCTCTATGTCAGTGTCTACCAATGCTCTAGTTTACAAAACCTCAAGTGCTTGTTTTCCTAGTTTTCAAAGGAAAAACCAAACACACTTTCTAGTTTTCTAACATGTTTATTTGTAGGTGATTATAAGTAAGCAATTTTGGAGGTCGATATCTTTTGACCCTAATATCGTCATGTGATGAGATTTGGAAGGCCTGTTGAATGTGTTAGAGAGATAAGATATCCAAAGTTTCAGAGCCCAACTAGGTGTTTTGATCAGTTTTTAAGGCTAGGCAACAAGCCTCTTGACATAGATTTCACAATGGTGCATAAATGATTTAAAATAAGTTTTAATGATGATCCGGTGCTCAAGTTTTATTTTAATCAGTTTGGGATGACCATTGGATTATTTTACAAGGCTAGTTGTTCAAAAACAATTTTTTTTTAGTCAGACACACTTTGGCACTCGACTGATTATATTAGATAGATGAAATTATGCATGGATCAAAGATTTTCAAATTGTAATTGGTTCATATAAAGGGTCTCCATGATTTTAGTCATAGGCTTGTGAATAGGAGATCCACATTTTGAAAAGGGGTGCCAGGTTAAAACAATATACTTCCACCCAACTCCATCTTTCATCCACTTTGCAATGAGGCCCTTCCACAGATTCATTGCTACTCTAATTTTAGAATCTAAGAATGAAATTCATTTTATTTACAAACATTGTTTGAATCCAAGGAAGAAAGATAAAACCTGAAGAGCATTCACATGATAGAGAGGAACACTCCATGTAAAGAATAAAGTGACCAGGTGGCCAATAACAATGAAGGGGCCTGAGTAATTCATGGTAGCTAGGCACTTATGTCCAGGACATGACGAGTAGATGGAGAAAGTCAATGCCAAGTTAGAAGGAAACCACAACATAAGAGTGTGTCTAGGAAACATTTGCAGATATCCACCCATGTTTAAGGGGAATGGGCCCTTTCTAAATCAATTAAATGTGTAGATCCACATTTTTGCAAGGGAGGAGGGACCACGTTTCAATACAAGGCACCCACATTGAGAGATGGAAGTCAAAACAAAGCAGAAAGTCATCTTTTCATAGGGGCAACTATAGCCATCTCCTCATAAAACAACACTAACAAGGAGCCAAGCCCATGATACGGGAAAGAAATAGACATCTACAACATATAAAAGATATAGTAGGAGAGGCATTTCGAACTAGAGTAGGGCACAAGAATTTTTTTAGAAGTTTTCCCCCACGTGAGGAATGAGAAGACCAGGTGACAATACATATGATGGAAGCTTGAGACCATGCCAAAGGTAGGAAGCCCATTGCAAGTAGGGGAGTTCTACATGAATGAAGAGGAAGTTGCCCACGCTGAGAAATACTCCAAAGTATATAGTCCAGTTCATTCAAAAGCTAGAGCATCAACATGAAGGGAACCTGCAAAAACAAGAGGCTTTGTTTCAAATAAAGACAAATTCTCCCATAGTCAGCTAGATTCTCATTGGTGGGTCTTAGAGTTCATCAATGGAAAACACACCCTACATTCAAAAGCAACACTATGTGAGGGGGCAATGAATGTAGCATGGTGGTAGAAATGAGTTTCTTGAGTACCCACATCCATCTCACAACATTTGAAGGTAAGACCATCACAAAGGCAGAGGCCCACTATCATGGCATAAAAAATGAAATGTAGAATCTTACATGGCTGTCACATTTTTCTCCCTTTCATGAGCTTGGGAATGCATCAAGGTGAAAACTGTTGAACATGATAAGTACCACATTCATTAGGTGGGCAAGTAT
Source organism: Cupressus sempervirens (assembly GCA_028749045.1). Taxonomy (NCBI): domain Eukaryota; kingdom Viridiplantae; phylum Streptophyta; class Pinopsida; order Cupressales; family Cupressaceae; genus Cupressus; species Cupressus sempervirens. The sequence continues at coordinate 460,096,800 of CM053792.1, forward strand.
TTTTTTTAATAATACACAATGCCTCAACATTGAGTTGTCTTAGAGGTGACTGCTTGGAAGCAAGTGTGGCTCATATGTGAACTCTCCCCTTTGGTCAACTAGCATGCGAAGTCAAACATTTTTTGACTTTCCAAGTATTAAGAAAGTTATCACGAGATCTTGGAACTAAATGAGGAAGGTCACGATCCTATGATTTGTCAAGACACTGTGATGTACCAAAAAAGGTGCTCTAATATTATGATGGTGCTGTCAAGTTGGGAGATGAGAAATAAAAGTGTACGATATCACAATTTTTGTGAGATCGTATATAAAAATTTAGAAATATAAGAAGCTACGCCCACAAGGATGTTGGGAGATTGGAAGACACAATAAGGAAAGTGTAAGATGCTATGATAGGGCCATTGTGGGATTAGGTAAGAAGAAATATAGAGCTCCGATATTACAATTTCATGGTAAGATTTCAAAATTCAAATGTTGTATAGTTGGTTATAGGGCCCACCTAGGTACAATCAACGAATGAGAAATGGATAGGTGGTAGTGGTTGATTGGGAAAAATGAATATAGAAATCAATTTAGAGATTTCAATGCAGATTTTCAAATGTAAAAGATTTAAATGAAATTAATTTTTTAAAATAGTTTAACTATATAAACATTTTTAATTTTTTAATTTTAATGATTGTGCATAGTCCAGGAGCCAAAATTTCAAATTGGTCTTAGGGGCATGAATTTTGTCCAAAATGTGCAATGTAGCATATTGACGAAATCAACAAAGAACAAACTATCCATTTTCGTAGTTAGATTTTGTGCAGGTATTTGCTGGACATGACTATAGGAGGATTTGTAATTTTGGGGCTTCTTGGTGAAAAGTGCAGTTTTATTGTTGCAAATGAAATTGCAATCAGATATAGTCTAGTTTTCATCAATTTTGATCTCATCAACAACTTTGAGGATGATTTGATTGTTTTAATTGTAGTTGGTTACAAATGATGCTTTTTGGCAATAGCAAAAGATGAATTTCATGACAAAAGTAGATGTGACCAGCTAAATCAAATTTTGAACCTCCATCACAGATTTAATTTGTACTTGATATATTCTCCATGAGATATTTTGATAATTACTTTAGGGAGATATATCAAATATTTTTGCATCATTTATGGTTTTTGGTTACAGGGCAGTTGAAGAAGTTCAGTCTCAACAACTTCAGATTGAAGACTTTTTCAATGGGACACATGTCAGTTTTAGATGGCAATTCCTAAAATATCTTCTCTTCAATATATTCTTCCTCTCTGCTCATTGTAAGGTTTCCAATTCTTTGATATTTTTCTCATAGTTGTGATACCATTTTTTCTCAATATTCCTCTGTTATGAACAACAATATTGTATTTCTTTTGAGGCATTTTTAGATATACAGTCATTTCTTGGTGTTCTTTTTGAAATTTTGGCATATAGATGATGTATTGGTTTGAATGAGATTAATGCAAGAGTTTCATTTCTTTTAGTTTCATTCTGATTCTCATCGCCTACTTCTGTTACTTACAATCTTTTGTGTTTAAGAACTAAGAGCTTAAACTCAATTGCAATCCCTTAAGGTTGTATGTCAGAATAAACTTGGTAGTAGAAAAAAGATCCATGTAAATGCTTATTTACAATGATAGGTTTGTAGGTTACACTAAGAGGATATTACCATGAGCATGAGAGTTTTATGAAGACAGATGTCTATTTACAAGTCAAATAGATAGATCAAATGTCTGAATATATTAGTATACTTTAGGTATCCATTTATATGTGAAGGTTCAGTTGATGCTCAATGGATAAGGGACTAGTCAACTTAGAGATTGCATATCCTCTATTGTTGCATACCTAGGTTATGCTGAGATCAAAACTTTAATTGAATATCAATTTCCCATTTTATGTTTTGAAGAACTAAAAGTGCTGGCCATTTCTTATTTGCTATTACTTTTTGGTTGTAATTAGCTACTATAATCAGGAAGTTTGTTAGAAAATTATAGAATAATATTGACCATTTCTACTGTAGGGGATAGTCTTGCAGAGAAGAATATCAAGTTAATAAGATAAATCCCTTAGGTTTTCCCACCTAGGCTTAGTAGAGCCTAAAGTGAAGTGAGTCTTGATGACTCTATTAATGTCCACCTAGAACTGAGATTTAGTCTTGTTGGATATAGGATTTAGCTCATCCTTAGGGTTGTCCCTGTCTTTGTTTCCTGGTATGAGGTTTAAATCCACCTAATTTTTTCTTTATAAGAAAGAACTCCAACAAAATGGTGACTCTATTGGGGAGAGACACAATGAAAATACTATGACAGTAAGAAATTATAAGTTGTTTCTCATCTCCATGCTAGATTTGTGTCTCTCAATTGTGCCTTATTCTTGATAGCAGTATCTTTGAAGATTAGTAACAGATAAGTGAACACAAAGTACTATTGTACATTTTAAGGGTCAAGAATAGGTTTACTTTCACTTTGTTAAGGGTGTGAAATTCAAAGGTTGTGTGTGATTTTCAAATACCTGTTATAAATTATGGACCAGCTCATTATGTTGTGCAAGCTGACAAAATATTTTCTCACTTAGTGAGTGGCGAATTGAAGTTATATCTCTACACCTGTGCAATTGTGAAGTTAAGGGTATTGTGAAGGTTGCAACAATTGGAATGCAAATTTGAAGAAGTCATCTTAGGCCCTTGGCAATAGTTGTAAATAAAATGGGTGATGATATGCAGGAGTTACTAAACCAAGACACGATTTGAATCTATCGTTGTTCACAACATTCAAGAGGTTTGCAAGCATCACATTTAAGGTATTTTCCTCTTTCTCGAGATTTCTTTTCAAGAAAGTAAGTTATATGAAAGGTTTCTCCATCAAGTGATATTTTGGCACTAAGTAGGAGAAGTGTTTAATGCATCTCAACATATTCTATGAAAGATTCTTTCAAAAAATGTATTTACATCTAGGAATATGTTAGAGACTTAAGTTGGTAGACAAATTTTTAGATCTACTACAAGCTATAAATTTTAAAAGTTATTTTGGTGAGTTGTAAGTTTGCAAGAGATGGTAGACTTATTTTCACCTAGTACATAGTACATTGACCAAAATCATAGATCTTTCTCTACCAAGAGATACATGCCATTATGTTTTAATAATATCTATGGTTTCCCAAATGTCATTCCTTAAGATATTAGAATTTTTTTTCCTAAATTATGTGGGAACCATACTATTTCAACTAGTCATCATATTTAGATATTTAGTGATTTGATGGGTGACTATGAGATTGCTTATGAGGATGTGCACATGAAATTATTTGTTCAAACTTTAGAAGGTGATGCTAGAGACTGGTTTTCCTTTTTACTAGCATGTTTTATTTCATCTTGGAGTGAGTTGCATTTAGCCTTCATTGAGAAATTTGGAGAAAGGGTAAGCATATCTAATTCATATGGAAAATTTTTAAGGATTCACATGGAGAATGGTGAACTTTTTCCTCAATTTAATATAATATTTGCAAAAACCTTGAATGAGATCCCTGAGAAATGTAGACTAGATGATCAAGTAAGTCTAATAGTTTACCTCAATGCATTTGATAAGAAAATAAGTTATCTACTAAGGGATAAAGAACCCAAGACTTTATATCAAGCTTTTATGACTACTGTGGATATTGAGAATAATTTGAAGTATGGACTTTCTAGGAGTCATTTCTCTAAGGCTACTTGCTTGCATAATGAAGACAAAAATAAAGAGCAGTATCATGTTAAATATTCATATATAGATTAGTGTATATGTTCTCCTACTATTGTAGATAATCTTATTGAAAATTCAAAATAAAAAACATGTGATGTTGAAGTTGAAGTCTCTTTGTTTCAAAGGAGAGATGATCTTGTTCTTGTCGAATAGAGTACATACATTTGTAGTACTTCAGCAGTAGATGTTAAGGTTGATTCACTTGATAAGTTATATGTAGAAGATTTAATTTTAGTTGTTTCTTCTCCAATTGATGATTTTCTTTGTGTTGAGAATGTAACTAATCATGAAGTTGCAAGGCATTCATCTCAGTTTTATATGCATGAAGAAGCTGAAAGTTGTGTTTCAAGTGATGTGAAGAATGTTGCTGATCTAGTATGTAATCAAGAGGTGCCATATGAAGAAGATGATGAGAGTGGTTACTCGAATCAAAGTGAGGAAAATGATATTACATGTTCATCTTCATACGAGTCTGATGCTGATTGGGAAGAAGAGAGCAATGAGGAAAGTAAGTGTCCTTATCCAAGTAAAAGTATAATTTCTTCTTCTAAATCTGAAAATGAAAGTGGAATTCAATCTTTGAGTTTTATAAACCAACATGTAGTTGAAAGTTTTGAAGAGGAATTATTTACACAATCTGAGGAAAAAGATATTATTTACAAAGATCAATTACCTAGTTGTGTAGATAAATGCCATGGGGTTGTGTGTAACTATAACCATCAACATATAAGTAATTCTATAGTTACTACAGCAACACCTAGTGATAAAATAAGAGATAACTGGTGGGTAAGTCATTTGAATCATCTTAGTGAAGATGATGTGAGTAATATTGATTTGTATTTTGTTTGCCTAGTTGATGAAGTGGATGTTATGTCTTCAAGTAATGATGATGATGATTATAATTTTTCCTCTTCACATGTTGAAAGTTTTCATGGCAATGATGTTAGAAATGGTTTTAAGGTTTATACTAATGCTTTATATGATGGAGATTTTAATGATGATCAACCCATCTTCTATCAAAATATTCAAAGAAGATCCTTGCATGGAGTTATTAGTCCATTTTTTGAAGAGGATGTGGAGGTTTTAGATTTAGTTGAGGATGAGTTTAATGGTGACACACTGTCATACTACTATAACAAATCAAATTGTTCTTCTTCCATTTGTGACTGTGAATATTCTAATGATGTTGCATTTTGTGAGCTCGAAGATGAGGTGCTTGATGAAGTTGTCTTTGAAAATAAGCTGAAACTTCATATAAGGTAAAACCTAATAAGAATTTTAGTTGTGATTATAATGATGAGGTGTTAGATGTAATGGTTATTGAAAATTTGCCTGCACCTTACAAGGAGTTTTATGATGAATGCTTTACTATGACTAATCCATTTTTTGATTATGAAGAATCAATGGAGATCTCTGGACTGGTTTCAATCATTGATAAGGATAATACAGGTGAGTACAAACTTGAATACTCATTTGAATGTCAACCATCTATACATAGAGATGCACAATTTCAAGGTGTGTCTAGCCTTTTTCCCAAATTTGATTGTATACACAATTCATGTTTTGAAGATAGTTATCAGTTTGATCCTGGTATATTTGAGCATGTTGATCCCTATTTTCAAAGTGAGCATTATGTTTTTGATTAGATAAATAGGTTTTACAGGGATCCTGAAACCCAAGTTAAAACAATACAGAAGGCTGAAAATAAGCAATTAAAGCCCAGCCAAAGGACAACAGCCAAACGAAAGGCCAGTGAAAAAAATCACCAAACAAAAGGTGACCAATATGGAAACTCAATAGCTACCAACACAGGATTTGAATGGGCTCTTGAAACCCAAAGAATAAAAGGGAAAAAAGTCCTCAGCCAAGATACACAACAAAGAACAACAGGCCTAAAACTAGGGGATAGAACAAAGAACAATGAGCCAAAAACCAATCAGGCTTTGCCTTTAGATCCCTTCTTTTGAGAGCATAATGCCATATCAAAAGAGGCAAAGGAGGGCTTGATATTTTTTCCTTTTACTGTAGTCCATCTATCCTCCACCAAACTAGCAGCCTTCTGCCATCGTAAATCAGCAACACCAGAACCAATCCTAGAAATCCTTGAGACCAGGGAAGAGATTGCAACTGGATCTTCTGCAACCTAAGAAGGAGCCTTAAGAAGGTCCATCCTAGATAAATTAGAAGTGGAGGGCTTGAACATATTTCTTATTACTATGGTCTTTCTAGCCCCCACCAAATCAGTAGCCTTTTGGCTTTGAGAATCAACAAATCCACAAATAGGCCCAGAAACCCTTGAAGTTAGGGAAGAGACTGTAGCTAAGGAAGTTATAGTAGAAACCTGAGATGGAGCTAGAGAGTGGGCTGCCCTTAAATCAGTAGAAGATAGACTAGCTATATCCGTAGTAGGAGCCAAAGGAGAAGCCACCATCAAATTGCAATAAGACAGGACAACATAATCCAGAGGTTGATTTGCTACAACCAAAGGAGCCAAGGGATGATCCTTGGAAAAAATGCTAGGAATAGTAGCATAATCCTCCACCAAAATTTCATGAAGAGAGTCATCATCCCATGCATAGAGGACCTTATGTACCATGTAGTGATCTTCTGAGACCCCCTTCCACCAAGAAGGAGGCATTTTCGATGTTGATTTTCTAGCAGAGTAGCCAGCAGCCAGGTGACCAGCCTTGCGACACTTCCTATAGTGGAAGGGGATACCCTCATAGTCAAGAAGGATATTCCATGACCCTAAAGTAGAAGCCACCGAAATCATTTCTGGAAGTCCCTTAGAAATATAAATGTTAAGGATGTCCTAATTTGAGCATTGTGTTAAGGATGTCCCTAGTATGCAGTATAAAAGTCAGGAAAGTTATTTTGTTTTACCAGCTGAGATAATTAAAAATGTTGATGTGTTGGGTGAAATAAAGGATAATTAAAGCTTCAATTTACCTCAAGGAGATGTTAATGACAATCAGATATATGATAGAGGTAAGAAATTTGAAGAAGTTTGGTGGCCCGAGGTCACTAGTTTGTACAGTTAAAATAGATTTCCTTGTTTTCAGTAAGTTGTTTGAGAAAATTTTGAGTGGTTTACTTCCTTTAGAGATAAAAATTCTTGTGATGCCTGCAAAGGGTATGCATCCTCAGGTAGAGCCTATGTTAGTGCTCAAAATTGCATTCCCATTTTGAGTGTCCATTCCAAGTTTTGAGCCCCCATGAATGATTTTCATGCATATGTAACTGACTATTATTTTAAGGCCTATAAGGTGTGTATGTTTCTAACACCTTTCATTCAGCATATGCATGTGTTTTTGTAATGATCAATTGACATTTTGAGCCTTTCTGCAAAGTCCCATTTGAGTAGTCTTAAGTTTCACATTTTTTGCCAAGTGTCAAACAATGACAGAGGGCCTAGTTTTCCTTTGAATATCTTTTTTCCAAAAATTTTTCATGACTAACTACTTTGGGGATATTTAATATGCATATCAAAGAACTTATATTCCAAGTTTCAAGTCATTTCAACTTTTTTGGACTAGGTTTTGAATGTCTCAAAGTTCATCAATTGCCTTTGTTATAAATCTGCATATTGTTCATATTTTTGGGTAACCCTGTTTGACAAGTTATAACTTTTGATTAGTTGAACCAAATAAAAAATTTCCTTTTGCATCATATTTTAGGGGTCAGAGACTTGCTACATTCCTAATTTGAGCTTATGAAAAATCTATTTGATCAGTTTTCAAATGTGATTCCATTTGCAATTTATAGAGTTTCACTAGTAATAAGAAATGCAGATTGATCTGTGCCCCTGTTTAAGATGTCATAACTTTGAATATGTGATTTTTTGAACCAATTGGATTGTACCTCTACATTCTACTCCAAAAATAATTTAAGTGTGTCAGTTTGTAAACCTTGACGAATCCATTTGCACACTTTCCTAGGGTCATTCCATTTGCAAAAAATACTTTTCTACTAATGATTTAGTCCTACAAATCTAGGTAGCCAACTTCAGACCTTCACCAATTTCAACCAGTCATTTTTCATGATCCCAAATTAGAGATTTGTGCTCCCTATATTAGTGTTTACCAATGCCCCAATTTGTGAAACCTCAAGCACTTGTTTGCCCACTTTTCAAAGCTAAAACCAAATGCACATTCTAGTTTTCTAACATGTTTATTTGCAGGTGATTATAAGTAAGAAATTTTGGAGGTTGATATCTTTTGACCTTGATATCATCATGTGACAAGATTTGGCAAGCCTATTGAATGTGTTAGAGAGATAAGATATCCAGAGTTTTGAATCCCGACCAAATGTTTTCATCATTTTTTAAGGCTAGGCAACAGGCCTCTTCACACAAATTTCAAAGTGGTGCAGAAATGATTTAAAATAAGTTTTAATGATGATCTGGTGCTCAAGTTTGATTTTAATCAGTTTGGGATAATCATTGGATTATTTTGCAAGGTCAGTTGTTTAGAAATATTTTTTTTTAGTTGGACCCACATTGGGGCCCAACTGATTACATTAGATAGATGAAATTATGCTTGGATTGAAGATTTTCAAATTGTAATTGGTTCATATAAAGGGTCTCCATGATTTTAGTCATAAGCCTATGAATAAGAAATCCACATTTTGAAAAGGGGTGCCAAATTAAAACAATATACTTCCACCCAACTCCATCTTCCGTCCACTTTGCAATGAGGCCCTTCCATAGATTCATTGCTACTCCGATTTTAGAATCTGAGAATGAAATTCATTTTATTTACAAACATTGTTTGAATCCAAGGAAGAAAGATAAAACCAAAAGATCATTCACATGATAGAGAGGAACACTCCATGTAAAGAATAAAGTGACCAAGCATCCAATAACAATGAAGCCACCTGAGTAATTCATGGTAGCTAGGCACCTATGTCCAAGACATGACAGGTAGCTGGAGAAAGTCCACACCAAGTTAGAAGGAAACCATAGTATAAAAGTGTGTCCAAAAAATATTTGTAAATATCCACCCATGTTTAAGGGGAATGGGCCCTTTCTAAATCAATTAAATGTGTAGATCCACATTTTGCAAGGAGGAGGGACCACATTTCAATGCAGGGCACCCACATTGAGAGATGGAAGTCAACACAAAGGAGCAAGTCATCTTTTTGTAGGGCTAGCTACAGCCAAAAGGGTCTCCTTAGAAAAAAACACCAGCAAGGAGCCAAGCCCATGGCATGGGCAAGAGATAGACATCTATAACATATAAAAGATACAACAGGGGAGGCATTTTGAATTGGAGTAGGGCACAATAATTTTTTTAGAAGTTTTCCCCCACATAAGGAATGAGAAGACCAGGTGGCAATACATATGGTGGAAGCTTGAGACCACACCAAAGGTAGGAAGCCCATTGCAAGCATGGGAGTTTAGTGTGAATGAAGAGGAAGTTGCCCATACTATGAAATACTCTAGAGTATATAGTCCAGTTCACAAAAAAGCCAGAGCATCAGCATGAAGGGAACTCATGGAAATAAGAGGCTTAGTTCCAAATAAAGACAAATGCTTCCACGGTTAGTTGGATTCTCATGGTTGGGTCTTAGAGTTCATCAATGGACATCAAACCCTACATTCGAAAGCAACACTATGTGAGGGGGCAATGAATGTAGCATGGCGGTAGAAATGAGTTTCTTGAGTACCCATAGCCATCTCAACACATTTGAAGGTAAGACTATCACAAAGGCAGAGGCCCACTATCATGGCATAAAAAATGAAATGTAGAATCTTACATGGCCATCACATTTTTCTCTCTTTCACAAGCTTGGGCATGCAACAAGGTGAAAACTATCGAACATGATAAGTCCCACATTCATTAGGTGGGCAACTATTTTGTGTTTTATAATACATGATGCTTCAACATTGAGTTGTCTTAGAATTGACCACATGGAAACAAGTGTGGCTCATATGTGAGCTATCCCCTCTAACTAGCTAGCTTGCAAAGTCAAACATTTGTTGACTTTCCAAGTATTAAGAAAGTTATTGTGAGTTTGTGGAACTAAATGAGGAAGGTCATGATCCTACGATCCATCAAGAGATCTTGAGGTAGAAAAAAAAGTACTCTGATATTATGATGGTACTATCAATTTAGGAGATGAGAAATAAAAGTGTACGATATCATAATTTTTGTGAGATCGTATATAAAAATTTAGAAATATAAGAAGCTACACCCACAAGGATGTCAGGAGATTAGAAGGTACAATAAAGAAAGTGTAAGATGCTATGATAGGGAAATTATCATAGGATAGGGTAAGAAGAAATATGGAGCTCTGATATCATGATTTCATGGTAAGATTTCAAAATTTAAATGTTGTATAGTTGGTTGCAAGGCCCAGCCCACTCGGGTAAAATCAACAAATGAGAAATGGATAGGTGGTAGTGATTGATTCAGAAAAATGAATATAAAAATCAATTCAAAGATTTCAATAAAAATTTTCAAATGTAAAAGATTATAATGAAATTAATGTTATATATAGTTCAACTATATAAACATTTTAAAATTTTCAATTTTAATGGCTGTGCATAGTCCAGGAGCTAGAATTTCAAATTGGTCTAAGGGGCATGAATTTTATCTAAAATGTATAGTGTAGCATACCAATGAAATCGACAAAGAATGAGCTATCCATTTTTCAATCAAATTTTGTGCAGGTATTTGCTAAAAGTGGCTATAGGAGGATTTGTAATTTTGGGGGCTTCTTTGTGAAAAGTGTGTTGGTCCTTAGATGGTTTTTACATACGAGTGTCAACACACTTAAGTACTTTCTACATTGAAGCCGAGTACACTATGTATGCTGAGGCACGATGTGCTGAGTGACTTTAGGTGCTGAGCAGTATATATGTGCCAAGTGAAATATAGGTGTTGAGTCATAGTTGATGCTAAGCAAGTCAAAATGCTTTATATTTTGAGTGAGTCAGAATCATATATGTGTCGAGCAAGATAGAGTGTAATAGGTTTTGAGCAATCCAAGATAGTATGTGTGCTGAGCACCAGTAGTCTAGTATCTGCTGAGTAACATAGAATCAACATATAACTTTGTGCCCTCACGAACTTAGATGTAAACTATTTTTGGAGCCGACATAGAAGGATTACGAAGGAGAAAAAGGATAAGGATGAATCTTTTACATTCCCTATATGATTTGCATGCAACCAATCAAAAAAATGGAGAAGGCATGCAACCAATGAGAAAAATACAAGGAATGAGCAAGAATTTGAGATTTAGTAAGGATCATAAATCCATACCTAACCCTAAGTCTTTACAATCTTTAAAAGGATGTCAAAAACCCTATTTACATGTGTGGATGAGAATAGTGTATGGGGAGACTATAGTGAAATTTAGTATGAAGAGGAAAAGACTTAAAGGAATAGAGCAACAATTTCATATATAGTTGATCAAAATAGTACAAGGGACAAGAGACAGGACCAGATATTTGATCTTAGAGGATCAAGGTTAGAAGGAGCAGAACAAGTGCTTGGAATCAACAATTGGAGATTGCATGCAATCAGGTCAAAGATTCCTAATACTCTCTTACCGTTGTATTAGAAGTTGAAAATCCTATTTTGATAAGTTAGCTTAACAGCTAGGTAGGATAACCTTTGGAAAAGGTGATTGAAAATCCTATTGTATTAGGTGGGTTTAACAACCTATTGCAAATCCTTTAAGAGGGCGATACTTCATGTAAAGTGTTTGTAAATCCTTTAATCAGGTCACTATTGACACATTGTAAAGCCTTTAATAGGGCAGGCCTTTCATAGGGCAGACCATCAAAAGTGGTTGAACATTTATTGTTGCAGTGATTTTTGTGGGTATCATCCCCACCCTAGTTTTACCTTCTTATTCCTGGAGGGTTTTTGGGTTACTAAATCTCATGTTATGTGTCATTGCATGCTATTTACTTTATGTTCATTTATATGTTTACTTGCATGCGATTTGCTTTTCAATTATATGTTTAAATTGTAGAAAAGAGTTAAAAGTGTGGTACTTTTGATTCACCCCCCCTCTTAGAAGTAATCTTTTCATTTTGAACATTCCAACAATTGGTATTAGAGTAGAGGTTCTCACAAGGAGAAGCCTAACAACTTAGAGAAAAGGTCTAAAGATGGAAGTCTTCAAACTTGGGAAGATCATAGACAATCAGGTGATTGATGTGCACCTAGCTCTACACAAAGTGGAAGAAGCCAAAGAAGAATTGAGAAAATCCTTAAAAAGAAGGAAAAAGATAGCCATGGCTGAAAATGACATACATTACAAGGAGATTGATACTACACAAGTGTTCTCCAATGGAGATTCCAAGGAATTTGATGCAGCAATAGAAGAACTAATGGAGGAAAATAGAGCACAAGCTAAAGAATTTAGATTACTCAAGCTTGAACAAGAATCACAAGCTATAATGCTTTATGAAGTGACTAAACAAAAGAAGAGAGGCATTGAAGACAAGGCCATGATAGAAGATGACAAGAGAAATCTTACCAATAGACTAGAGGAGAAGACAATTGAGTTCAAAAAGATTTCAAACATGTAGCTAGACACCTTAAGTCAGATGGTGAATGATCATCATGAGATAAACATGAAGGATATTGAGATATCCACTCTAAAGATTTAGAATGGACAATTGCATAATGAATTGAAAAGAGAGAAGGAGATAGCAAAAGGCTTCAACAAACCCAATGAGGCTATCAAGTACTTTGAACAATTGTTGAAATCACCAAGGGCTAGTAATGATATGTCAGGACTTGGTTACACTAGCATTGAACAAGGAGAATCATCCAAGACTACAGAAGAAAGGAGTAACAAAGGTAAGAACACTAAACCTACTTGTCATTTCTACGGTAAAAAGGGACATACCTCTAATGTGTGTAGGAGCAAGAACAATCATCAACATGATAAGCCTACCAATGCAAGCTTTTGTCACAAGTGTAAAAAGCAAGGATATCAAGCACATGAATGTAGAACCAAGACTATGAGGAAACCAAGATTTGAAGGTCATTGCTACAACTACAAAAAATATGGACATAGAGCATTTGTATGTAGATCAAAGCCTATGCAGACACCTAATCAGCCTGCAAGAAGAAACAACCATGGTCATCACTACAACTGGGATTACAATACTAGGTATAGCTATCACTATTGTTAGGAGTATGGACACATTCCTAAAAATTGCATTAGGACACATTTTAGAGGGAGTTACAACAGACGGCTAAGCCAAACTACATGTTTTAGTTGCTTGAAGAATGGTCTTATCAGTAGGAACTACCCTACAAAGTCAAGAGTACCCAAGATAGAAATCAACAAAGGAAAAGAGAAGGTTGATGTTGAACAAATAATAGGGCAAATGAACAAGACTTGGAAGAAGAAAGATGAGTGGAACATATCAAATGAAGAGATCACTTCACCCAAGAGGTCAAGTGATCACACTTCATCCAATTAAGCAAAAGAAGAGTGTATGGGACTGATATGCAAAGTTATATCATACATCAATCCCAAAGAACAAAAGAATACTATAGAGAAGAAATCAGCATGAGAAAAGATGCCAGGCAAAATTTTGAAGAAGCTATAGAGTTACTCTTAGATGCTGAGTAAAGCTCCAATGGTGCCAAGTTTCTAATAGCTAGCGAGCTGATAGTTGAAGCCAAGTAAAGTAGAAGTCTAGTGGAGGTCGAGTAAATGAATTACAATGGGAGCTGAGTCATATTGAATGCTTGAAGTGTCAAGTTCATAGCTGTATGCATGAAGCATTTAATGCTAGGTCTTTGACAAGTATAAGGTCAAATTTTGTCCATTTTCACACCATTCAAATGCATAGCAAAGACAAGAAGAGTGAAAAAATGATCAAGAAGAAAACTCACAGTCATTTACATCAATTCCAATAGCAATTCAGCATGAACTCATCAGTTTAAAGGTATTTATCAAGTGTCAAGCTATGCAGAGTTACAATTTTCAATACATTTAAAACCCTAGTTCGGTAAAATGGCCTCTAGTTCAAGGAACCCTAAAGAAAAGGAAGACCATGAGATACAGTTGGTTAGTAATGAAGTCAAAAAACCTGAATTTAGGCCAATTCCTAAACTTTCCTACAAGAATGACCCAACTAGTGCATTATCTATTATCCCACCTAAGGTTGTCATGGTTCAAGATGTAAGAAAGTGCTACAACTTCAAAATTGGTGCCATAGGTGATCTAGAAATCTTCCATGCCTATGATAAGTTGTGTGACAATGGGATATTGAAGGACGAGTTCCAAATTGTTGAAAGAAGGGTCTGACCAAAACCCTAGTTTTCCTACAGTGTTTAAGACAGAATGGATTCACATTGTTTTGAGTCAAATTGGTGATGGATGTCTATGATTGGAGATAGGACCTATCAATAGTACCAAGAGAATAGTTCATAGGGTTACTGGACTCCCAACCCTAGATCAACCAAAGACCTTGAGAAGTGATAAGAAAGAGGTTATTGAGAAGAATATAGGTGCAAAATGGAACAATACGGGAATGACCATAGATATTGTAACTGAACCCCTACTTGACTTTGCTATGAGGATAATTTCACATAAATTCTACCAATCCAATAGACTGAATAACATACCCTACATAGTTGTTGATGTGGCATACAAGTTGGTGAAGAAAGATCATACCTATGATCTAGCAGAGCTAATGCTTCAACAAATTAATGAAAATTTGGGAGCTATAAGAAGATCCAAGGGAGCATAATGTAAATTTGGATCAGTATTAGTTTTCATATTCTTTAATGTGATGGAAGAATTCCCTTCAATTGGGAAAGTAAACTAGAATTCCAACAAGTTTGTAGTCACATAGATAAATGAGTTCATAGATCAGATGGGAGATAACTTTGAGGCTTAGATGACTAGTTATTTTGAAGACTTTAAGAAGTTTATGAAGTAGAGAATGAGAATACCAGTCTCATTAGTTGAGCAACATGTCAATGACATATGTTTCTTGGTTGAAATTGACTACACCTACATCCAGCTAGCAATACCAAGAGTAAGACGACTAAGGCCATTAGGATATGAGCTTGATGTAGATGAAGCTTCAACAACAATCACAACATTGCTAGTAGAAGAAATTGATAACGAAACTCCTCACTTTGGGACATATAATGTTATTAAGTCCAAAGTTGAAACTGAATTGGAAACTACTTCTATTATAAAAAAGAAAGATAAAATGGTAAGGAAGATAAAGAATACATTTGGAGCAAACATTGAAGGAGAAGTAGGTGAAGAAGAAGAAGTAGAAGAAGTAGAAGGAGATAGTGAGGAAGAAGGTGAGCAAGGGCAAGGCCTAGTTGAGCTGACACAAGGCCAAGGAGAAGACAAGGAGGAAGGTGTCGAGGGAGAAGAAGTTGAGGAAGCACCAACACCTACCGAGCAAAGGAAGAGAATGGTAGAAACTCAGCGTATGGCACAACCCAAGCCTAAAAAGGTTACCAAACCAGCTCAAACCAAACTAGCTCCAGCAACAAGGGCCACTACAAGAGCATCTACTCAAAAGGCTAAAGGGGTATCAAAAGAGAAGAAGAAAGCCACTACATAGCCTACTGAAGAGCCCAAGAAGAGAAGAAGGTATGTGGCACAACTAGATACAAATGATGAAAGGACAAAATCAGAGGACATTAGCCAATTTAAAGTGGTAATTCATCCTCCTAAATTTGCAATTGATAAATTTTTTAATAATATTAAAAATGCAAATTTGAATGATTTAAAGTCACTTAATTTCAATAAGCTCAATAGGGAAGAGCTGAATAAAGTAGAAGAATCTATGTATGCCATGATGGCAAAATTTAAAAACACACCTCTAGAGCTTAATAATACTATGCCAAAGGAACTATATGAGATAGTTGAGAATAAATGGCATTATTGTCTAAAGAGTGAAAGGGAGATCAGAGAATCTACCCTAGCTCAAGTAAAGCTTGATATGAAAAAGGTTCAAATAACCAAGGAAAACAAGAAACATAGTGGCAAGTTTGCACCCAAGTACAAAGCCTTTTGCATCCTTTAGAATAAGATTGAAGATGTTCTAAATAAATGTACACAATTGTGAAAAATAATTTATAAAATTACTGATGATAAAGTCGAGGAAACCAATAAGGTAGAAACTAGTGCCAAAGAGAAGGAAGAGGAAAAGAAAGTAGAAGAATAGAAAGGAGAGGTAGAGGAAAAGGAAATAGAAGAAGAAAAGAAAGAGAAGGAAAAGAAAGGCAAGGAAGAAAGAAGAGGAAGAGAATAAGGAGAAATAAGAAGAGGAATCAGCTAAAGGAGAAGAAATGGCAACAACTAATTAGCAGCAAGAGTAGCAAGATGAACAGAGTGTGCAAGACACACAATTGCCACCTCCTAGCCCTCCTCATACAACCTCACACTTGCAAAGACAATAATAATCAAGGATATTACTAACAAGTTAGCTCAGAACATTAATTCCTTAACTATAGAGGATCTCTGCAAGATCCTTCACCAATATACTTTATAGGCATAGTTGTGCACAAGCCCTGTATTGGTGAGTGTTGATGAATTACAAAATGTTATAGCAGCACCACAAAGGGAAAAGGTGAAACCAAAGGTACCACCTTTCACATACACAACTACTAGCACTAAGATTTTGATCCTTCCACCACCACCTCCACCAAGTTCAACAAGTAATACTAATCAGATGGCGAGTGCAGAGGAATGGAAGGTAGATGAAAAAGAGGATACAACAAAAGAAAAGGAGCGGACTGCAATTCAGACATTGGTAGAATTACCAAAGATAGGCACTCCTACAAAGACCATTTAGAAGCTGAGCACTAATGCTATCCCATTGCAATTTTCAACTCCAGGCTTGAGTTCAACAAGAGTGGCCAAGGCACTTCATTATGGAGACACTAAATTAGATGAAGATATTATGATTCCTTCCTATGATTCCAAGACTATAACAATGGCACAAATGATTGAAATGAAATATGCATTAGACAAAAGGATGAGGTAGGAAATACTAAGGAATGAATTCAAACATAAGCAAGAACTTCATGAAATAAAGGACATCTTCATGGATGCCTTCAGCTTGCAGTCACCAGATGAAGACAAGACAATAATTGAGCAACTACTAGACATAGTTGACTAGGTGACAAATCAAGACCAAGATACCAATGTCAAACTCATGGAATGGTCAGAGAGAAAGTTTCAAAAAAAAGTGAATGAGAAGATATCAAGTAGAATTGCACTTGAACAAGTTGAGTTGGCCAAGACAATAGATAAGGTCAAAATTGTCCTTGAAAACATTTTTTCATTGTATAGGAAACTGTGTGATTTTTCAAATTTCACACAAGAAACTAATCAAAGAATAATGAGCTTGGAAAGAAACTTTAAAATCTCTAGCATGCAATTACCTAGAGATCTAGCTCAAAGTGAGAAGCATTTTGTAGAATTTCTTCACATACAAAGGGAGTTAGCTGTACTTACCGCAAAGGAGGCTAATATTAAGGCTAAACTGATGAAAATCTAGTCCTCCATAAACCCTCATTTGGAAGTCCTCCACAAGGAGCAAGTGTATGCTAAATTTTTTTTGAAGAAAGATCCAAATCTTTCTACACTTAATGGACTTGTACACCTTGATGCAGAGACTTCCATCCAACACAAGTCATTGAACATAGCTTTAGAGAATTGGGATACAACTCTGAAAACAATAATGGAGGTAAATAGTAATTTTTTGGTTAAGTATGGTATTACTCCTTAGAACCCTTTGACATTAGTGTCAAAAGGGGGAGATAATAAGATAGGAGAAGAGAAATAATAATAAGAAAAGTGGATGATATATGTTTTGGGGGACATACAAAATTTTGGCAATCATATTACAAGAATAGGGAAAAGGCAAAATAGCATTAGGAATATCAACAGAGAAGTTTGGTTTCAAGAATGCCAAGAAACACTCAGCTTAGCAGGAGTTAAGGTATTTTGAACAAATTTTGCACAAATTTTTGAAATTTTGTGGATAAGTTACTTGTAAGGACAGATTAGCAATGTTTAGTTAAGTATTTTTGACACTCATGTCAAAGGGGGAGATTGGTCCTTAGATGGTTTTGACATATGAGTGTCAACACACTTAATCACTTTCTACATTGAAGTTGAGTACACTATGTATGCCAAGCCACAGTGTGTGCCAAGTCAGAATTCCAAACAAGTGTTGAGTAACTTTAGGTGCCGAGCAGTATATAAGTACCAAGTGAAATATAGGTGTTGAGTCATAGTTGATGTCGAGCAAGTTAGAATACTTTATATGCCAAGTGAGTCAGAATCATATATGTGCCAAGTAAAATAGAGTGTAATAGGTGTCGAGTAATCTAGGATAGTATGTGTGCTGAGCACTAGTAGTCCAGTATATGCCGAGTAACACATAATCAACATATAAGTTTGTGCCCTCACAAACTCAATGTAAACCATTTTTGGAGCTGACATAGAAGGATTTCAAAGGAGAAAAAGGATAAGGATGAATCTTTTACATTTCCTATACAATCTGCATGTAGCCAATCATAAAAATGGAGAAGGCATGCAACTGATGAGAAAAATACAAGGAATGAGCAAGAATTTGAGATTCAATATGGATCATAGATCCATACCTAACCCTAAGTCTTTACAATATTTAAAAGGAGGTCAAAAAACCCATTTGCATGCATGGATGAGAATAGTGTATGGGGAGACTATAGTGAAATTTAGTGTGAAGAGGGAAAGACTTAGAGGAACAAAGTAGCAATTTCATATATAGTTGATTAGAACAATACAAGGGACAAAAGACATGACCATATGTCAGATCTTAGAGGATCAAGGTTAGAAGGAGCAGAACAAGTGTCTGAAATCAACAATTGAAGATTGCATGCAATTAGGTGAAAGATTCCTAATACTCTCTTACCATTTTATTAGAAGGTGAAAATCCTATTTTGATAGGTTAGCTTAATAGCTAGCTAGGAGAACCTTTGGAGAAGGTGATTGAAAATGCTATTGTATTAGGTGGGTTTAACAACCTATTGTAAATCCTTTAATAGGGTGACACTTCATGTAAAGTGTTTGCAAATCCTCTAAATAGATCACTATTGACACAGTGTAAAGCCTTTAACATGACAGGCCTTTCACATGGTAGACCATTAGAAGTGGTTGAACATTTATTGCTACAATGATTTTTGTGGTTATCATCCCCACCCCAATTTTACCTTCTTATTCTTGGAGAGTTTCTGGGTTACCAAATATGGTGTTATGTGCTATTGCATGTGATTTAATTTATGTTCATTTATATGTTACTTGCATGCAATTTTCTTTTTAGTTATATGTTTAAATTGTAGAAAAGAGTTAAAAGTGTGGTACTTATGATTCACCCCCCTTTCAGAAGTACTCTTCCCATCTTGAACATTTGAACAAAGTGTAGTTTTATTGTTGCAAATGAAATTGCAATTAGATATAGTCTAATTTTCATCAGTTTTGATCTCATTAGCAACTTTGAGGATGATTTGATTGTTTTAATTGTAGTTGGTTCCAAATTATGTTTTTGGGCAACAACACAAGATGAATTTCATGGCAAAAGAAAATGTGACCAGCTAAATCAAATTTTGAACCTCCATCATAGATTTTATTTGTACCTGATATCTTCTACATGAGATATTTTGCTAATTTCTTTACAGAGATATATTATATTTTTTGCATCATTTATGGTTTTTGGTTACAAGGCAGATTAAGAAGTTCAGTCTCAACAACTTTAGATTGAAGACTTTTTCAGTGGGACACATGTCACTTTTAGGTGGCAATTCCTAGAATATATTCTCTTATATATATTCTTCCTCTTTGCTCATTATAAGGGTTCCAATTCTTTGAGATTTTTCTCATAGTTGTGATACCATTTTTCCTCAATATTCCTCTGTTATGAACAACAGTATTGTATTTCTTTTGAGGCATTTTTAGATATACAATCATTTCTTGGTGTTCTTTTCTGAATTTTGACATATAGATGATGTATTGGTTTCAATGAGATTAAAGCAAGAGTTTTTTTTCTTTTAGTTTCATTCTGATTCTCATCTCCTATTTTTGTTACTTGCAATCTGTTGTGTTTAAGAACTAAGAGCTTGAACTCAATTGCAATCCCTTAAGGTTGTATGTTAGAATAAACTTGCTAATGGAACAAAGATCCATGTAAATGCTTGTTTACATTGATAGGTTTGTAGGTTACACTAGGAGGATATTACCATAAGTATGAGAGTTTTTATGAAGACAAATGTCTATTTGCAAGTCAAATAGATAGATTAGATGTCTAAATATATGAGTATACTTTAGGTATCCATCTATATGTGAAGGTTCAGTTGATGCCCAATGGATAAGGGACTAGTTAGCTTAGAGATTGCATATCCTCTGTTGTTGCATACCCAGGTTATGATGAGAACAAAACTTTAATCGAATATCAATTTCCCATTTTATGTTTTGAAGAACTAAAAGTGTTGGTCATTGCTTATCTGTTGTTACTTTTTGGTTGTAATCAGCTACTATAATCAGGAAGTTTGTTAGAAAATTATAGAAGAATATTGACCATTTCTACTATAGGGGATAGTCTTGTAGAGAAGAATATCAAGTTAATAAGATACATCCCTTAGGTTTGCCCACCTTGTCTTAGCAGAGCCTAAAGTGAAGTGAGTCTTGATGACTCTATTAATGTTTTCCCAGAACTAAGATTTAGCCTTGCTAAATATAGGATTTAGCTCATCGTTAGGCTTGTCCCTATCTTTGTTTCTTGGTTTAAATCCTCCTGATACGTTCTTTACAAGAAATAAATCTAACACAAAGCATTTACAATGATTAGAAAGATAACGATAGGTTTTGATATGTGTAATTAAAAATCACTTATGTAGGTTCAAATCTGTGTTTGGTCCTTATGCCAACTCTAATGATAAGCCTTCATTTCATCTTTGATCTTTATTCACTTGGAAATCCTTCAAGCAATGAGTCTACTCTTCTCAAAAACACTTAAGCCTTTTGCTCAAATTTACTTATAAATATCAGCATCATCTATGCAAGCTTTCTCCTTTAGCTTTAGATTCACTCACACACTAGTGTGTCTCTGATCCACCTTTGTTTGTATGTTCCTTTTGCATATACTTGTACTTCACTACATGATCACATTCTTCTTGGTTTGGCTTTGTACCTCTTTAAATAGTCAATTTTACTTCATCATTTTCCATCACCACCATAGATCTTAGGTTTTATGATTAGGTTCAATTTGATTCACTATATCTATCCATCTTCTTGATCATCTTATAGAAACTTCTTTAGATTCATCTATTAGGTCTTTACCTAATCCCATCCTTTGATTTAATGATCCAACTCATCAATATTATCTTCAATGTAGTTTAAATCTCCCAAGAAATCAACTTATTTGGATGGAAATCATGATTTTCTTGAATTCATTCTCATATTGTCACTCAACAATCTCTAAATTCTGACACTTGGTCACTATAAAGCTTCTTACCTTGGCAATAACTATCTTGCTTGATCAATAGTAATGCTTGGTCAACACTAGATTTTCTTGACACTAACTATAGCTTAGTTGACACTAGCATCACTCGACCTTCCTTAGCCTTTTACTCTATTACTTAGCTTGGCTTATAAGCTTTCTTGACATTAAAAAACACTTTTCTTTATCAAAGTCTATCTAATAAAATATCCATTTTAACTCCATTTCATAACTCAACCTTTCCTCTAGGTGCTATTGTTATGAGTAATTTCTCAAATCCTCTTCATTAATCAAATATATATAAAATTTAGAATAGCCATTAATGTGTCTTATCAATAGATTTGACATAAATGAAAAAACAAAAATTGTTCAAATTGTAATTTTCAAACACCCCTGAACCCCTGTAGAAATATTCTAGGGAGAAACTGTGTCAAATAATCCTCTGAGTCTGATTAGGCTCCACATCACAACAATTATAACTAATTTAACATCAAAATAGCAACCATCTAGAGAAAAAATAACTATCATGACTACAACTAAAACCTCAAAGGAAGAATATTTCTCTAACGAAAATATTTATAGTATTCTTCAATAATTGTAACACATTAATGCTCAAATCATCATTTTTAAACTGTTCAAAATCTCACCTAAACACAAGGAAATCTTGGACAAAGTCCTCACAAAAGAAAAAAAACCTAAATACTTGGACCTAGATCATTTTCAATCTATGGTGGGACAGTTAACCTGACCACACTACCAATCCTTCTATGAATAAGTCTCTAAATCACTAAATCCCCTACATAATCAAGCATTGCACATTAAGGTCATGATTCATTAGTCATGCATCAAATTTATGATGATAGATGAAGGAGATGGTCTCAATATCTACTCATATTATTATTATTTGATAAAGTGGTTTCTCTAAGTGTGCTATAGACCCTCACAAGAAAATAACAATCAAAGATTATGATGAAGAAGAAAGGGCATCAAAAGGAATTTTTATGTGGCCTATTAGAGTGGGACATGTGGAAAGAGATGTAACTTGTCAAGTGCTAGATCTACGACCATCATACAATATTTTACTAGGACATCCTTAGATACATGAAATGAAAGTTGTACCCTCAATGAACCATCTATGTATAAATATTCCCATAATGGAGTAGAGGTGTTTGTACCTATTGACTCAAGCTATGCTTACAATGTGTTGAAGAAATTTTCTAACACAATTGTGCCACACAATAGGAAATATAGTAATAATTATTAGGATAAACTAAAGGAATGGAAAATTATCTAAAGTTGAAAGATACTAGAATGAGGGAGTGCAAGATACCAATATTGTCTCTAACATCTGTTGGTATAAAGGTATTTGCAATTAGTGACAACACTCATCTCATAGTTCTAACCGAGCATCGAGTAATACAGTTCAGACTGAGTGATGGCAACACAGTTCTAATTGAGCATCAAGTAATACAGTTTAGACTGAGTGATGGCAACACAGTTCTAACCGAGCATCAAGTAATACAGTTCAGACTGAGTGATGGAAAAACAGTTCAAACCGAGCATCAAAGATATAGTCCAAACTGAGTGAAGAAGCACTTAGTGTTAACCGAGTAAAGTTGCACTTAGTGTCAACTAAGTAAAGATGCACTCAGTATTAACCGAGTGAAGTTGCACTTAGTGTCAACTGAGTAAAGATGCACTTAGTATTAATCGAGTGAGGAAGCACTTAGTGATAACCGAGCTCAAGAGGTTAACGAAGAAGTTAGTTTCTACCGAGTGACACTATATCTACTGAGTCACCAATGGTTACCGAGTTCCAGGCAACGTTGTATGACTAGTATGAATTGGGCCCCTACCTCTATTGAGTGCATGAAGATGCCAAGTAACGTAGTGGATGCCACGTATCAGAAGGTCATCAAGTCTGTCTGAAGAACCCAAGTTTATTTTACTATTTGGCCGACTCAGTTATATTTTGTTTACTTGTGTTTGGCTAACCTTGCATGAATAATTATTGGAATGGTATATATATGTAATGTATTATATCATTCAAGAAAGAAATAAAAGAGATAGATAGATAGATACAAGAAAGACATACAAGATATAGAATATTGCAAAAAGGAGGGACATAAGATATGATATGCGAATTCATCAGCAGAAAAGAATACTCAGCAAGGTCTACCAGGAGCGGAAATGATTTCATCAATCACAGAAGGTGATCTACAATAAAGAACTCAATCAAGTTGTAAGTTGATCTATTGGTTCATCCTAACAGGTGAATCATTTTTGTAAATCCTTTAATAGGGTAGACTTAACCTTCTTTATTCAAATCTCCTAACAGAGTGCATACTTGTAAAGTATGTTTGTAAATCCTCTAATAAGGTGGATCTAGCAATCCTCTATGCTCCTAATAGGGCAGATCACCAGAAGTGATCATTGTAAGCCTTAACTAGCCAACTTCATACTGCAGTAACGAAGCTTTGTGGGTATCATCCCCACCTCAGTTTTACTCTCTATTTTGGAAGGTTTCTGGGTCACCAAATCTCAGTGCATATATGGTTTAAATAGTTGTTCATGCAGTAGGATAGATGAGTGAATGTTGTGTATGGTTATTCTGAATTGACTTAAAAAGTTTTATTGTTACTGATTCACCCCTCCCCTCTCAGTAACCTATTATATCTTGAATATTTCCAACAATTGGTATCAGAGCTTTTTGGTTCTCAGGACAAAGTTTGATAGCTTGAGCAAAGATCTAAGTTATGGAGATATTCAGACTGGAGAAAGTTATTGAAAATGAAAAGTTAGATCTAGAAATGGCCATGGTTCAAATCAAAGAAGCAGAGGAGCATCTTTCTCAATCGCTAAAAAGAAGAAAGGAACTTGCAAGACAAATGAATGACCATCACAATGTTGAAGAAAAGATTGAAGATTTGTTACCATCAAGTAGTTTAGAAGAAGCTGACAAGGAAATCAAAGAACTTCTAGAAAAGAATGGATCTGTGCAAGAAGAGGTAAGAAAGCTTAAAAGAGAGCAAGAAATATAGTCAATTAGGCTATGTGAAGTTTTGGAACAAAGAAACAAAGCACAAGAAGAATTGGAAGATAAAAACCATAATCAATCCCATCAGCATGAAGACCTTATAGACCAACTCTCTAATGCAAATGAAGAAATCAAGATTCTCAGAGTACAAAATGATAGTCTACAGAATGATTTAAGAACTGAGAGACAAATCAATGAAAGCTTGGAAAATGATCTAATCTCTGAAAGGAAAGTCAATGAAAGAATGATGAAATCCCTAGCAGATATGAATGAATTAAATCAACAAAATGAGGAAAATCTTTATAGGCATAAAGGTAAAGCTGGTCTTGGATACAAAGAAGAAGGTGAATCCTCCAAAAAAGGTGAACAAAGGAATCAAAAACCCACTTGTAATCACTGTGGCAAGTTAGGACATACATCAAACAAATGCTGGAGCAATGGAAAATCAAAATTCAATGGTAAATGCTTCAATTGCAATCAGCATGGTCACAAAGAAAATGAGTGCAAGGAAAAACCAAAATTTGAAGGCAACTATCACAAATGCAAAAAACATGGTCACAAGGCATTCCAATGCAGATCCAAATCATTCAATCCAGCTGAACAACTTGTCAAAGCCATATTTGGATGGGACTACAACACCTAGTGCAGATGTCACTATTGTGGAGAATATGGACATACTGGCATAAATTGTGCAAGACATCACCTAAGGAAGAAGGACACTACTGTAAGGTGCTATACATGTACAGAACTTGGTCATATAGCTAGAAATTGCATGAATATAGAAAGAATTGAAGATGAGAAGAAAATCGAAGTAGACAACATTTGGAAGCAAATGAAGCAACAGTGGATTCCAAAGTCTACCGAACAAGATAAGTCAAGCAATGGCAATATCACTCAAGAAATGAGTGATTCCACCATTTCCAATTAATATTCACAAAAGAAAGTATGGAACTACATCCTCCAAGAATTATCCTAAACAGTTCCACAAGAAGAAAGATGATCAGAACAACATTCAGATACACTTTGATCCTAGTCTTAACCGAGTTCGGTCGGGTGCAATAAAGTTTCATTTATCGAGTTATATCAATTGAGCAAGGTAGGTTCGTAACCTTACTAAGTTAGGTCGGTACATCAATGTTTTCTTTTGATCATCGAGTTGATAGTATCTACCGAGCAAGTGGATGACAAATTGTCATTTCATCTACCATCATACCAAGCATTTATGACAAATGTTTCATCAAAAAGGGCAAAATTTGATCTCATTCTTCACTACAAACTTTGAGCTAAGTTATCTTCTACGATTCCAAAGCAAGCTTAAAGCAATTTCGAGCAAATTTTTAAAAGTCAAAAGAATCTATTTAGAATTTCTCTTCACTTACCAAGCAACAATGGCATCTGGAAGTAGCAGCTCCAAGGCAAAGAGAGACTCAAAAATGCTGGTTAAAGGTGTGGAATGGAAGGCGCCGAACTTCAAATTGGCACCGGCAATTGCAGAATCACTTGACCCTAATAGTGCTCAGTCTCAAATTCCTCCAAAGGTACTCCTTATAAATGAAATTCACTTTCATTTCAAATGTTCCATTCAAGAACTTGGAAACCTAGAAATTGATAATGCCCTAGGAGAAATGAGTGTAGATGGAAATTTGAAACCTGAGCATAAGCATCTTGAAACAAAAGGGTTAACCCACATTTCACATTTGCCAAGAAATTTTCAAATTAAATGGGTTAGGTATGTACTCAGTCGAGTTCACAACTGGAAATTGTGGTTAGAGCAACCAGTGCTTATCACAAAGAAAATGATCAGCAAGATTACTGGCCTTCCCATATTGAGCAAAGCTAAGACTACCAAAACCCTAGGTCGAGAAGAATTGCAAAGGCTAACCCAAGAAGAATGGGATGGTAGAGGACTTAAGCTCAGTACAGTAGCTGATGCTGAATTAAGATTTGGTATTCACGTCATTGCTCATAAAATTTATAGTTCCAACCATCCAAACAGTGTACCTTGCAAAGAAGTAGATTTAGCATATAAGGTAGTAAAGAAGAATGTTGAGTTTGATCTGTTTGAATTGATTTTGTCTCAATTTAACAAAAATATGGAAAGCATAAGGACTTCAAAGAACAATTCCTACAAATTTGGTTCACTTTTGATCTGTTTATTTTTCTATGTTCAAAAGTCTTTTCCATCAAAAGGATCAATAGTATGGAGAAAAGATATTCCCGTTCTTTATCAAATAAATGAGTTCATTGTAGAGTTAGGTGAAAATTTTGACAGTGTTTTGGATAATTACTTTGAATATTTTAAGGAAAGAATGAACAATAGGTTCCAGATTCCACCTAAACTAGTTGAGGAATATAAAGAAGATGTATGCTTTATGGTAGATTGTGACAAAGTATACATACAGGTAGTCAGGCCCCGAGTTGCATGGGTGAAACCTCTTCCTTATGAGGTTAATATTCATGAAACAAGAGATATCATAGAAGCATTGTTGAATGAACCAGTAGACCCAAAGCAACCAGTCTTTGGAACTTATGATGAAGCTAAAGCCAGAATTGAGCTTTCAATCAAAATCCCTCAAGTCATTAGCAAAGGAAAGAGGAAGATTGCAAAGCTAAAAATAGAACTTGGTCCTCTGATGATTACTGAAGGGAAAGGAGAAGATGATGAAGAAGAAGATGAAACCAAGTCAGAAAAAGAAGAGGAGCCTCAACAGAAGAAAGTTAAGGTGATTATCACCAAACCTAAAAAGCAAGCTACTGCAGTCTTCTCCAAGAGAGCAAGATAGGGGTAGAAGGAACCTATACTTGTCAAGCCTCCACTAACATTTGAGGCAAGGTTGAAGCAATTAGAAGAAGGTACTAGCTTTACAAACTTCAAAGCATTGAAGTTTGAGACAAGAACAGAATAGGAGAAAATACAGATTGAGGAGTTGGTATTGAATAAAATGGGAAGATGGAAATACTCTCCGGACAAGATTGCCTCTCAAATCCCTAAAGAGCTATTGGAGAGGTTGCAAACAAGATGGGAAATTGCAACCAAAACTATCAAAGATATCTTTGAGCAAACCCTAAAAAATCTCCTGCCGAGTCTCACTGATGCAAAAGTGAAGAAATCACTGAAAGATCATGAAGGTAATATGATGATTAGATTCCACACTTTTTTGATACTAATCAAAGACATTGAGCATGTTGTCAATGATGCAACAAACATGTGGAAACATGTATATCATCTACATAAATCTAGTGAGGATATTGTTGAAATCAAGGATAATGACAACAGTGATGATGATGACATTGAAGATATTCCAGGGGATCTGGATTCAATGATAAATGTTGAGGAAGAATTCAAGGAAGATGAAATGGAGGAAGATGACAAGGAAATGGAGGAAGAAGAAGCTGATCAAGCTAAGGAGGAAGATGATCCTGTAAAAATTGCAGCCAAAGTCATTGCATCTCTTCCTAACTCTCCACCTAAAGCAGCTACATGAACTGTGGAGATAGCCTCTACTAGTGAGATTGTGTACACAACAGCTTCATCAATTGCTCAATCTTCACCTGTCTCCTCTCAGCTCCAGGCACCATCTATGCAAGTGTCTATCACTTCATTAACCAAGCTACAACCATCTTCATTGACCGAGGCATCATCAGCTACAATAGTAAGTTCATCAGGCATATCAACTTCTACTGCAAAGTGTACAGTAAGTGTACCCACTAGTACTTCAATTTTGACATCTTCATCTGCTCCAATTTTTGCATTTGTTAGTTCTCCCATACCAACCTATACATCAATCTTGGGAAGAACATCAATTTTTGATACTGTTAGCACTTCTCTCAGTTTTCCTCTAGTTAGTCCTATTCCAGTTTTGTCAGCCAGTCCAGCCTCATCAACTATTGTTTCAGATTCAAAGGGAAAAGGTCAAGTAACTGCAGGAAAAACAAAAAGATACATGATTTCCAGCAAGGCAGTGGATGAGGAAATAGACTTGGATAAGGACATTGTCATTCCTAAGATAGATCTAGATAATGCATCAATTGATGAAATGAGAATGATCAGTCAGCTATTAGATCAGAAGGCAAGGCAAAAATAACTGAGGCATGAGAGAGACTAGGAATATAGTATTATTGAAAGTGCTAAGAATATTCTAACAGAAGCTATTGGTGTTGAAGTAGATTCTACTCAACACATTTTGAATCAGCTAGAAGAGGTTGTATATAAATTCAATGAGGATACCTCTAGCCAAGAAAAACTGATTGAAAAGGCAGAGAAGAAATTTGACAATAAGGTGCTTGAGCACATTGCTCAGCATATTGCATTAAAACAGGTAGAACTATGTACAATTTTGAGTAATTTTGAACATTATTTTAATAATGTAACTTCACTTTTTTGGCAAACTTTGTGATGTTATCGAGTATACTAAGGAAATCAAAGAAAAGTTGAATAAAATTTATGAGGATATGAAGGTCAGTGCACAAATGTTGCAGCTTGACCACAATTCAAGTTCATCCCATCATCTCAGAATAATATTTTTGTCAGAGAAACAGGCAGAATTGTTGAGAGAGGAAGCAAGGATCAGGTGTACTCTAATTGAAATCCAAAATATGATCCTTCCTATCATGGACACAATGTAGAAGCATATTGCCCATTCCAAAACATTGATTCATGACAAAAACTTCTCAATTGTAGATCATATGATTGAACTCTCTGCAGAAGTTCAAATATCACTCTCCACCAGCAAACTTTTGCAAGAAAATTGGGATAAGACATTGGCTCTTATTCTCAAGGTACATTCTGAGTTTATCTCTCATTTTGGACTCTTTGTGTAAATACATATTGTTTAATTTGGCATTATTGTCAAAAAGGGGGAGATAGCACACTCCAAGAGATAATTGTGCAAATATGTGTAATGACTTGTAAATACTATGCATATTGTATGGGGGAGATACATGTAAGAAAGATATGTGTAATAAGACTTGCAAAGATCAATTTTGAAAATTCAGAGCTGTATGTCAATTTTTTGCACATAAACTTTGAATCATAATTGTTTTTGTCACTAATGCCGAAGGGGGAGATTGTTGGTATAAAGTTATTTTCCATTAGTGACAACAGTCATCTCACAGTTCTAACCGAGCATCGAGTAATACAGTTCAGACTGAGTGATGGCAACACAGTTCTAACTGAGCATTGAGTACTACAGTTTAGATCAAGTGATGGCAACACAGTTCTAATCGAGCATCGAGTAATACAGTTCAGACCGAGTGATGGCAACACAGTTCAAATCGAGCATCAAAGATACAATCCATACCGAGTGAAGAAGCACTTAGTGTTAACCAAGTAAAGTTGCACTTAGTGTCAACCGAGTAAAGATGCACTCAGTATTAACCAAGTGAAGTTTCACTTAGTGTCAACCGAGTAACGATGCACTCAGTATTAACCGAGTGAGGAAGCACTTAGTGATAATCGAGCTCAAGAGGTTAACGAAGAAGTTAGTTTCTACTGAGTGACACTATATCTACCGAGTCACCAATGGTTACCGAGTTCCAGGCAACGTTGTATGACTAGTATGAACTAGGCTCCTACCTCTACCGAGTGCATGACGATGCTGAGTAACGTAGTGGATGTTGCGTATCAAAAGGTCATCAAGTCTGTCTGAAGAACCCGAGTTTATTTTACTATTTGGCCGACTCAGTTATATTTTTTTTACTTGTGTTTGGCCGACCTTGCATGAATAATTATTGGAATGGTATATATATGTAATGTACTATATCATTCAAGAAAGAAATACAAGAGATAGATAGATAGATACAAGAAAGAAATACAAGATATAGAATATTGCAAAAAGGAGGGACATAAGATATGATATGTGAATTCATCAGCAGAAAAGAATACCCAGCAAGGTCTACCAAGAGTGGAAATGATTTCATCAATCAAGAAGGTGATCTACAATAAAAAACTTAGTCAAGTTGTAAGTTGATCTGTTGGTTCATCCTAATAGGTGAATTATTTTTGTAAATCCTTTAACAGGGTAGACTTAACCATCTTTATTCAAATCTCCTAACAAAGTGCATACTTGTAAAGTATGTTTGTAAATCCTCTAACAAGGTGGATCTAGCAATCCTCTATGCTCCTAACAAGGTAGATCACTAGAAGTGATCATTGTAAGCCTTAATCGGCCAACTTCATACTGCAGTAACGAAGCTTTGTGGGTATCATCCCCACCCTAGTTTTACTTTCTATTTTGGAAAGTTTCTGGGTCACCAAATCTCTGTGCATATATGGTTTAAATAGTTGTTTATGCAGCAGGATAGATGAGTGAATGTTGTGTATGGTTATTCTGAATTGACTTAAAAAGTTTTATTGTTACTGATTCACCCCTCCCCTCTTAGTAACCTATTATATCTTGAATATTTCCAACAACATCACTCTCTCCATCTCCTACATATTATGGTAGACCCTCTAAGGATGTGAAACATCAAAGACTAATTAAAAAATTATTCATGATGGTACTTTTATACAAGTGAAAATACTATTAGAGGATGAGGAAGAAGAAAGATTTATTTTTCTTGGGTTGCACAAAGGAGAAGATGAAGATAAAGAAATTAAACATTGTGACATGTTGTCTAACAAAAACAAAAGAGGCTGTAAGATGATGAAAATAATGGGATATAGAGGAGAAGGTCATGTTGGAAAAAATAACAAAGGATAAATAAATCTAATTGAGGCAAAATTCAAAAGGCCTAATGATCCAACATGTCTTGGTTTTAAAAAGAAACTATTTCACCTAGGAAAGAAAAGGTTCATACACATTCCTAAGAAAATGATTGAGAACTTAGATGATGAGGATACATTTCCTTATTGTATTCCATATAACATATGTAATATGATCCATTATCATGTTGAACAAAATCCACAAGTAAAAAATTCTAAAAGGAATGGTGATTTAGAGGAGACAACCTCAATCCATTAGATGACCCTTGAACAAATACAAGTTATGTAGAAAACTAATCCTAAGTACAAGGTGAACTCTACATTTCTATAAAATTTTAAATAGGAGAATCTAGTCAAACTCAACCAATGGAA
Source organism: Cupressus sempervirens (assembly GCA_028749045.1). Taxonomy (NCBI): domain Eukaryota; kingdom Viridiplantae; phylum Streptophyta; class Pinopsida; order Cupressales; family Cupressaceae; genus Cupressus; species Cupressus sempervirens. The sequence continues at coordinate 460,128,155 of CM053792.1, forward strand.
GGATTTGAACAAGAGAAAGAGGATAATGAAACTGGAGAAGAGTTTCCCATGACCTTGAGAGAGTTTTATGGTCTATCTTTTGATAGTATTGATTCCCACAAATATGAATTTGACAAATTCTTTAATGAAACTATTGTAGAAAAGGATGTAGATGAGGTTCACACTTATAAAAATTAGCTTGTCATAGGACAAGGGTTGGGTGTTATGTCAAATGAGTTCAATTCCACTTACATTAATGTGTATAATACTAATAGCATTAGGACTTATAATAGTTTCAATGCACCTCTAAACAAGATAAATTTAGGACTCAACTTGTTAGTCCATTCTTTTGATGAACTTATCGTGAATGCACTTGAACTAGTCGAATCTCTTCCTTGCATAAATCTTGAGATTATTGATTAGAAATCTGATACAACATCCATTAAAGTATCTATGTTCAAAAATTTCTATACTTGAATTTGTTACCTCAACACCATTGAACCTACAAAATATTCTACTATAAGTTCTAGCTTAAAGATGATATAATGTTGCAAAAGCATCCTAGGTTGACATGTTATCTTGCTTATTTGTGTTCATTCTACCAGTTTTTGTGAAGTTACACTCATTATTGAGTTGCAGAAATTGTTGAGTGCCAATAATTTTGTAGTTTAAGCTGAGTAGAGGTTATCTCATGTCATGTTAACACTTGGGTTAGTGTGTTATCCCATCTCACTCTGTAGTGTGTGCCAAGTTCCACAGTATGTGTTGAGCTATTCTTTATGTGTTGAGTTACCTAGTGTATTTTGAGTGACCTTTCATGTGTTGCATTTTCTTGTTTATGTTGTGTCAGCATTTTGGACGCATTTTGAATTTTTTGGCACAAGCCAACTTGCAGGATTAATTTCAATTGCAACATTTATGATAAGATCTTTTCTTGGGATGTGTCCAGACCATTGTTGTGTTGGAATTTCTATTATGTAATGATCTAGAATGTTCTGTAAGCCATTTTGGCAAGTATAAATAGAGTGTTTAGGCTTAGAGTTAGAGTAGATTTTGGTAGATTTTTGGAGGAGAACTAGTATGTGCAAATTTGAACCTGGATCTTAGATATTAAATGTATTTGGTATCTACTTGTAACCTAGAAGGTCTTACAGCTAGGCATGTATGATAATTATTAATGAATCAATAAAAGTATCTTGTTCTCTCTCTCTATGGTGTTGTTCTCTTTGTGTGTTTGCTTCTATTATGTTGACTCTACAAGGTTGGTTTGGATTGCTAGGTGTATCTTTGGCTCCAGCTATTCTTTTCCCTCCTTACGTCAGGTGGTATCAGAGTGTAGTTGTTCCTAAGTGTGCAAGTGTATTATTAAAGTGTGAGGCAGTTTGTACTAGAACCTTGGATCATGTCAAACCCTATTTTAGATTTGGTTTTAGGGTTGTAGATCTATGGATTTGACCTATAACTTGCAGAAGGTTATGATCTTGTAGGAACCTGATTTGTAAAGATGGTTTGTGGTAGAGGAAATGTTGATGATGTAATATTGGATACATTGAGACAAACTATAGCCAGATTAGATGCTATGGAGATAGCCCAGAGGAGAGGAGTGCATCTTGAGGATGTGAGTGATGATGAAGTGGTAGCACCAAACCATAATCTATAACTTGAAGAAGATCAAGATAAGGAAATATTTTTGAGAGTATTGTCTAGGGTAGTTTACAAGCCTACTATATAAGTTCTTCTTTATGATGGAAAGTTGGACATCAATATTGTGTTGGATTGGATCTTGGATATGGAGAAGTTCTTTGAGTATGAAATAACTCTTGATAAGAGGAAGGTGAAGATTGTAGTACTAGGCCAAAAGGTCACAATTCACTATGGTGAGAGCATTTGCAAACTAATAGACAAAGGAGAGGAAAGGAGAAGATCGAAACTTGGTTGAAGATGATGAACAAGGTAAAGAACAAGTTCCTTCCTATTGATTACCAAGTTAGATTTTTGAGAAAGATGCAAAATTTGGGACAAAAAGACATGACTATGAAAGAGTATACTGAGGAATTTTATAGATTGGACATCAAATCTAGACATGTGGATGATGATGTTGAGAAAATTGCAAGGTACATTAATGGATTGAGATCTTGAATTCAAGATGAAATAAGTTTTTTGAAATTGGAAAGTGTGAAAGAAGCATATCAATATGCCTTGAAAGCTAAGGAAATCTTGACAAAGAAGCATGAACAAAGACAAAGAGGTAGAGGTGGAAGATTCCAGAGAGGTAGAGGTAGATCTTATGGTGAAGGTGGCAGATCTAATAATTTTGTGTAGGATAAAGGAAGATTTGAATGAAAAAATGATGACAAAGACAATACCTAGTGAAAAGGTGATAATTCATACCGTGGAGGTACTAGTTCTTATCAAAGAAGAGGTGATTCTTACTCTAGAGGTGGTTTTTGTGGTAATTGTTTTAGATGTAGTTTACAAGGGCATAGGTATTTTGAATATAGATCTTCTAAAAGTGTGCAATATAATAGAAATGATGTGATACAAGAAGATATTGAGAGTTCGCTAAGTTTACCTAAGGTTGGAGAAAATTTGATGGTGAGAAGAACCTTATATAATAAGGGAAGTGATGAGGACCCTATCGTAAGAAGAAGTCTTTTCAATACTAGACGTAAGATGCCTGTAAAATGTTGCAAGGAGATCATTGATAGTGGAAGTTCAACAAATTTGGCATCATAAGAGATGGTTACAAAGTTGCAGTAGTAGAGGATGAAACATCCTAAACCCTGTCATGTTTCATGGATCAAAGATGAGCATAAGATATTGGTAAGTGAGCAATGTGTTGTAAAGTTCAAGATTGGACATTACTTTGATGAAGTTCTATGTGATATTATGCCTATGGATTTTTGTCATATTTTGTTGGGTAGACCTTGACAATATGATAGATATGCTATACATGATGGAAGATTAAATCATTATATTCTTTGGGTGAATGGGAAGAAACTAATATTGCTGCCTTTGATTGAAAGTCTAGATGAAGTTAAGTGTACTACTGTGAAAATTTACATGGTTGATGGAAAGAAATTTGAAAAAGAAGTGAAGAAAATTCAATTTTTTTTTGCTATAATTCCTAGAGGACCGAGTTTGGGTAGTAATGGCCAATTGACAATAGATAGTGGTAGTTGAGTACTAGAAGAAATTATAGAATTGCTGAATGAGTATAAGGATATTGTTGTTGAGGATATTCTTGATGGTTTGCCACTAGTGAGAAGCATAAGTCATTGCATAGATTTGATTCTTGGAGCTAGTTTGTTGAATAAAGCATCATATAGATTGACACCTACAAAGAATGAAGAATTTAATAAACAAGTGCATGAATTACTACAAAAGGGATTAATCAAAGAATGTTTGAGTCCATGTGTTGTACCTATTGTATTAGCACCTAAGAAGAATAGAGAGTGGAGAATGTGTATTGATTCCAGAGCTATTAACAAGATCATAGTGAAATATAGGTTTCCTATACCGAGGATGGATGACATAATGGATTTTTTGAATGGAGCAAAGTATTTTACCAATATTTATTTGAAGAGTGGCTATTAGTAGATCAAAATTAGAGAAGGTGATGAATGGAAGACTGCTTTCAAGACAAAAGATGGTTTGTATGAATGGTTGGTTATGCCTTTTGGTTTGACTAATGCACCTAGTACTTTTATGAGGTTGATGAATGAAGTTCTACAAAGATTCTTGGGAAAGGATGATATTTAGATATTTAGTAAGACTAAGGAAGAACACCTTGAACATGTTAGACAAGTATTACAGAGATTGAAAGAGGAAAAGTTGTTGATTAATCTTTAAAAAGTGTTCTTTTATGCAAGAGGATATTGTGTATTTGGGATTTTTGATTTGAGTTGATGGTTTGAAAATGTATCCACAAAAGGTTAAAGCAATTTTGGAAAGTCCTATATCTAAGAGAGAGGTAAGACCATTTCATGGTTTGGCTAGTTTTTATAGAAAGATTATAAAGAATTTTAGTGTTGTTTGTAATGCTATGATTGAGACAATAAGAGGAGATAAAAAGGAATTCAAGTGGGTGCATGGATCTAATAAGAGTTTTGAGACTTTGAAACAAAAGGTTGTTGAGTTACCCATATTGGCTTTGCCTAATTTTATTAAGGTATTTCAAGTTGAATGTGATGCAAGTGGTAGTACAATAGGAGTTGTATTAAGTCAAGAAGGTAAACCTATTGCTTTCTTTAGTGAGAAGTTGAATTATGCTAAAAGGAAGATTCTATGTATGATCAAGAGTTTTATGCTATTGTTCAAGTTTTCAAGAAGGGGTGCCAGACATAATAACCTAGCCAAAATAACCCTAGACACAATAACTCTGCCATAATAACCTAAGGACACAATAACCCAGGGTCACAATAACTTGTATACATGAAAATGTAGCATTAGTTGTTTCACCTACACTTCAACATGGTCCTTGTATGTGGATTCATCCTGGAATGAACATGGGATTGTTCATCCAAGAGGTCCAACAAGCTGACCTGCTACCTTCTAACTAGAAGGATTTTGCCTCTTTATACTCTCAAAGTTGGGATGCAAGTAACCAGACCATTCTAGTATGAAGGGTTTAAATACAATTAAGTCTATATGAGATGCAAGTAATCTATATGAGATATGCACTTAATCTAATTGCATATAAAATAAACTAGACTATATGTATGCATATTAAAGCTATATGATCTTTAAATCTAAATAATGAAAAGCTTATAAGAATAATGAGCCAATGAGTGCACGATTCAGTAGAGATTTCATACAAATTCAATTTATTTTTTTATAATGAGGAATTAGGAGTCTCTTAAATAGAATTCTTGGAATCCTTCAACGGTTGAGATCAACTCAGATTGATGGTTAGAATTGAAGCCAAGATTCAATCAAAATGGAAGATTCCCAATACAAATGTAGTTAACTGACTCAGATCCTGAGTGCAAGAAAAAATTAACTTAGATTCACATTAGTGTGAGGGTAAGTGATTTAAGGCACTTCTAATTCAAGAAGTAGTTAACCGAGAATTTCCACTTTGAACTGAGAAATATAATTTGGGAAAGATATTCAATTTAATAAAATTAGATATGACCTCATAAATACCTTTTCTATTTAATTGAATAATTACATTCAATTAATTAAACTAAACATAGTTATTAAATCAAATATTTTTAATTCCTTAATACATTAGCCTTAGGAGATAATTTAATTTAATTAAAGTGTAAATACTTAAATTAAATTAAATCTTAATCAATAAGTTTAATGTGACTAATATGAGTCAATACTTTGGGAATTAAATATAAAGAATATGATGAATGTAGATTTAGGGTTTTCTACATTTGATGATTAAGTCAAATAGAAACAATTAAAATGAGAATTACCTAATGAAATAGGACTTTAGGGTTGACCAAAATACACCAGAATTGGTTGAGATGGCAATGATCCAATTTGGGGTATTACATTTTTCCCCTCTTTGAATGAATGTGTGAGCAACACGTTCAATTCAAAGAAAATTAGAAAGCATGATGCGAAGATCAATAAGTAAGATTAGTTTTGAAGTTGATGTCATGAAGACCAATTGATAAGCTTTTAAGGACCATCTCCAGAATAGAGTTTAATCCTAAGGAATCCAAGTAGATCACCCAGATACCTAAATCGATAAGCATTTAAAAGATTTTCTTTAGAATGAAGTTTAACTTTTAAGGATCTAGATAGAGCATCTAGATACTTGAGATTGATAGCATTTAAAAGATTATCTCTAGAATGAAGCTTAACTTTTAAGGATCCGGATAGAACATTTAGATACCTGAGATTTGATAAGCATTTAAAAGATCATCTCTAAAATGGAGCTTAACCTTTAAGGATCCAAATGGAACATCTAGATACCTAAGATTTGATAAGTATTTAAAAGATAATCTCTAGAATGGATCTTAACCTTTAAGGATACAGATAGAACATCTAGATACCTGAGATTTGATAAGCATTTAAAAGATCATCTCTAGAATGGAGCTTAACCTTTAAGGATCCAAATAGAACATCTAGATACCTAAATCAATAAAAGATAGCAAGATCAAATTATGAGGCATAGAATCATCCCTAGAATGAGGTTTGATCCTCAAGAGTTGAGATTTAGATTGTCCCAATACCTATCCATTGAACTCTTTGTAAGATGTGACCAATGGAAAAGATGTCAGAAAGAGGGGAATAGGATTCCATAAGTGGTGAGATTCCCTAAGTGATAAGGACATAAGATGGGAACAAAATGACCCAAGCAATAAAGATTCAGATTTGAGTTGAAATTTGGATTCAATGATGTAATCATCCTACCCCCTCAGGAGCAAAATTGAAAGATGACACACCAAAAATATGATGTAGAGCAATAAAGAGATCAACATGATTAGAAGAGAATTTAGAGTCAATTCAACATGATTTCAAAGTCTAAAAGACCAAGTTTGACAAAATAGTTGACCAAAATTGACCATAGTTGACATGAGTTGACTTTTCAGAAATAATTTTTGAAACATGATGAATTTTCAGTTGAAAAAAATTCCAAGAATCACAAAGTATGAAAATATTAAATTGCACAAGCATTCGATTGTGTCAGTCCCAAAATTTTAAAACACATTTTTTAGCCACTTAAGTGTGTCAGATTTTGAATTCGATCCAAAAAATGGATACAGAATGGTCAAATTAGTTAGGGGGTGATTTTTGTGCAAATCAGAGTACTTTATAAAATTAAGTCAAAACCTATATAAGAGCCCAAAGCGTCATTTTCAAATCATTTGCACATTTTGTCTTTAGTGAATAGGAGCTCTGAGAGGAAAATGGCAGTCTCCATGCAATTTCATCATTTCAAGCTCTCCCGACAACATAGCCAGCCAGCAAACTATGGATCTCCAGTGAGTGGTTGATAACCTAGCTTTGTATTTAATTTTTCATGCATTTTGACATATTTTTTAGCATGTTTTAGCACATTTTAGGAGGTTTTCAATTAGTTTTCACATGAGACTGTCCTTTCTCATGCAAAGCCAATCTTTTCTCATGCAAAGATCCACCAACCTGATGTTTCTTCGCATGTGCTAGTGCAAAATCTCATGCAGAAGGTACCCACTTCTCGTGCGAGATGCACGAGAAATTGGGAAAACTTCTCTTATATTGTTGTCGCCTCTTGCACGAGATCATGTTTCTTCGCACAAGGATTTGATTTCTCATGTGAAGATGCAGTCTCATGCAAAAATGCAAAGAAACATGATCTCGCGCAAGGAAATGCAGTCTCACACAAAATCAAGCACAACATGTGAATTAAAACTTGCATTTTTTGATGTTGTAGCTTTGAATTTTCTTTTATTTCATCATCCTTTTCACTTTTTGAGCAAGTATTGACTATTTGCACATTGTGGTTGTTCATGTGTGTAGGAGGTCTTCGATGATGTCACATTTAGGTCTCATTATCCACTATATGGAGCTCTATTGCAGAGCCTCGATGATGTAGACATAGCCCACATTGATAGATTGGGTCTCACCTCTCTGTGCTAGATCCTAGTAGTGCTAATGAATCACAACTTACTGACAGCTTTGGTGGAGTGTTTCCATTAAAAAACAAACACATTCTACTTGCCCTAGGGAGAGATGACAGTCACTCCAGAGGACATATATAGGATCTTGTGCATACCCTTCCATGGATTGAGGGTAGTTTATGATATAGTGCCCCAAGTAGGGACAGAGGCACTAAGAGCCATATTTTAGAGAGAGTTGGTGATAGGATGAGCCACCACTTAGGATTAGCTAGTCCATACATATAGCTAGATGCACAGGTTGGCTTTAGTTTTGGCTATATTCATTAGTTGCTTCCTGATGCCAAATAGAGGATACATAGGCTAGAGTGTGGATGGGGGATCATGCTATAGTAGGTGCTTGACTCACTTGAGAAATTTGGATGGGGCCAGTGTATGCTTGCCCATATGTTTTATGGGATGCATGAGATTGTTTATCATGAGTAGAAGAGCATGGGCACCGAAGTATATGTTATAAAAATTTGGGCACAGGAGCATCTGCCCATGACAAGGCCCATTTTTGAAGATGCCTATGAACCTATGGAGCTGTACATATGTAGATACATGGGGTAGATTACCCAAGTAGGCTTGGGTAAGATGAAGCATTAGAGGACTCATATCGATGACCTAGTCTTTGTTGTATGGCAGCCCTGGAGAGAGACTGAGGATTGGGATGACACTCCCAAGGAGCTGAGCTAGATGTTCTCTTCATGGCCAGTGGTGGGTAGGACCACATAAATTATTGAGAGGTTTCCTATTACATGGGTGTGGAGATAGTACAACCAACAGAAAGATGTATCACAAGAGTATTATACCTATGCAAGAGTAGCCCGAGACTTAACGTAGGGATGGCCAGTGAGGTTAGATCCTGGGTGGTCCATGATTGATGTGTGCAACCTAGTTGCAACATAGTGGGATTACCTCCCTAAGGTATCAGATGCAGGGGTGACATTGACATATTAGGCATATTTCATTAGCCACCCCATCCCATGCTTCACAAATCCCTTAGGGATAGCAACATAGGCTCCTTAGTAGGAACCATAGCAATAGGCACCCCAGTAGCAAGTACCCCAGTAGCAGGTACCCTAGGTGAGGCACTGAGTATGATAGATGAAAATTCCCCCATGCTAGATGGGGTCAGACTTAGGTGCTAGTGTTAGCAGTGGGGAGCATAGCTGGTGATAGAGGCCAAGGGTGAAGGAGCAAGCACCTGAGCAATAGCCTGAGATGCTTAATGAGGAGACATAAGAGCAGCCTGCTATAGGTTCTTAGGATGCTTTGAGGAGGTCAAGGGAGAGGATTAGGTAGGCCTCTTGTTAGTTGGGAGAGTTATAGATATAGGTGCTAGTGAGAGATGCATAGATTGCCAAGTAGGATCAGGAGATCCAGAGATTATGAGAGCGAGTGTAGGCTACCGAGTAGAGGGTAGAGATGCTACAAGATGAGGTGAGACTACAAATGGCTCGAGTGGCCTATAACTTTGTGGTATAATCTATAGTGGTGCTTGATGAGGCTCAATAGGTGCCTTACTCCTCATAGTATGCATGAGACTCTAGAGGTGCATGCCCATCGATGAGACTAGACATGCCACCACCACCTCCTCCTCCTCTAGGAGGTGATGGTGTGGGCTACAGTTAGACATATGATGCTCTTATTGCCAATTTTGATTCTTACTATGTATTGGTTGGTGTGGTAGCACCATTTTGTATCATTTTTATTGATAGCACTAAAGTAGTGCTCATTTTTTGTACTGACACATTCTTCAAGATATTTATGAGATTTTGAGCCGAGTAGCATTGTGTTCATGTCATTGCTAGTGTTTATGTTTTGCTTTGATGTATATGATATGTTTATATGATGATTATGAGATGTAAAATGCAATGTAATGGATGCATGTTTTATGTTATGTGATTTGATTATGTAAATCTTTATAGATTTGTTGGGATGAAATGTAAGCATTCAAGGTAGAAGAAACCAGAATGACCAAAACATTCATCCCTTTTGATGTAGCAAGTTAACATAAGCATCAAAAAATAAATGTTAGGATGACCAGAATGTTGCTTTCATGGTAGACACACCAAACACACAAGAGATCCATCTTATGCTAAGTACCTAGTATTTATTCTATCCACAATGACCCTTGTGTTCGTAACCTAAGACATAAGTGTGCTATATATACTCGTAGTGACCCATACATTCACTTAGTAGGATGAGTATCAATATTTACTATAGCATGAAGAGTTCACTCCAAAAGACAAGGAGAAGAACCAACATTATTGATGTATCCATATAAGAGGAGTCGAGGTACACCCAGCCATCCAATATGAGATGGAGACTCTTATAGTGGACACCCCTCTTCTAAGAATATTTCAACTTATTGGAACTAAACCACAATAGAAAGCAAAGAAAAGATCATGCCCCTAGTCATGACTTCTCTAGTTAGAATGACATCATCAATTTTCTTGATGAGACATGATGAAGCAAAAAGCAAAATAAATAAAGAAAAAAGCTCAGCATATCCAAACAAGTTCACCATTTTGAGTTCATTCTTGTGTCATAGGATTGATGTCATGTGTTAGTGTCTAGAACATGTTTGAATGAAATCTCTTTAGTAGGGTGACAACAGTAGATAGACACAACTAGAATGATTGGTGACTGAGGTCAAAGAGGAATCTTTAAAGAAAAGAACCTAAGAGGACCAAGCGATAGTAGATAGACACAGCTAGAATGACTGGTGACTAATGCAAGAGAGATCTTCCATAAAGGAATTTGAAAATGTGACCTAAGCAATAGTAGGCAAACATAGTTGAAAAAATTAGTGACTATTGTGAAAGAGATTCTATAAGGAGAATCTTAACAAAAAGTGACATTAGTAACAATAGGTAGACACAGTGAGAACCACTAGTGACTGTCACAAAAAGGACCCTATGACATAGAAGGGTAGTGCCCTCGAGTGACAAGACTCAATCCATGGATAAATGAGAAAAAATAACAAAAGCACAAAAAGCACGAAAGGCACGAAAAGTAGGTAAAGAAACTATACAAATAGCCAGAAGATATGCTGCAAGATGGAGCACTGGGAACAAAAGGTGACTATTTATCAAGTTTTCACCTTCTTGGCAGAAACTCTTTTTTTTTTTTTTTGCTACCATGATGCCTATCTCCAGGTTTTCACCAGTGGCACTTTTTTGTTTTTCAAATTTTTGTTTTTTGTATTTTTTCTCTTTTTGATTTTAATTTTTTTTTTTTTTGGAATTTTTCAATTTTTTTGGTATTATCAAGGTGCCTATTGCTAGGTTTTGACCATGGTAATAATTTTTTCAAGACTTTTTTAGATTTTTAGAATTTTTTAAGGACATATAGGTATGTACAAAGGGCTTATGAGATCAAATTAGCTATAATACCACTTTAGGTGGAGAGTGTTGACAGGTTCCTTGAGCACTTCTCCCTCAGTTGTAGAAAGTTGGTAAGCACTAGATCCATACACTAAGTAATGATGTAAGGACCAAGCTAGTTTGGTTCAAACTTCCCTTTTTGGACTCGTTGTTTTTTATTCTTTGAGTTATCTCTCAGGATGAGATCACCTAGTTGGAAGTCACGTGGCTTAACTTTTCAATTGTAGCTTCTTAACATTCACTATTGATAAGCTTGTAGATGATCACATGCCACTTGTCAATGTTCATCTAGTAGCACTAGCTCTTGAAGTTGAGCTATCTTGTAATATTCATCAGTAATAAGGCTTTTCATAGATATTCTCAAGGTAGGAATCTTGACCTCTATTAGAAGCACAACATCTGCTCCATAAACCAAAGCAAAGGGCATTGTAGCCATTAGAGTCCTGATGCTTGTCTTGTATGCCCACAAGGCTAGATTAGTCTGGAGGTGCCAATCCCTTCTAGATTTACTGACTATGTAATGGAGGATCTTGAGGATCACCTTATTGGATGCCTTGGCCTAACCATTACCCTAGGGGTAATAGAAAGAAGACCAATGTTGTGTGATTTTGAATCACTTACATAGTTCCTTGAGGTCTTTATTTTTGAACTATCCTCCATTGTTAGTAATGATGGAGGATGGTACACCATACCTATAGATGATGTAGTTTGTGATAAAAAGAGCTACAATTTTTCTGTTTGCTATTGCGAGAGGTACTACTTCTACCCACTTCATGAAGTAGTCTGTAGCTATGATGATGAACTTATGCCCATTAGAAGAGGTTGGCTGAATTTGACCCACCAAGCCAAAGGCCCATTGTTGAAATGGCCACATTGTAGTAGATGGAATCAACTCCTTGGTTGGAGTGTGGATTAGATTCCCCTAGAGCTAGCATTTCTTGTAGGATTTAGCATACTTGATAGCTTCTTGCTCCATTTTAGGTCAATTATAACCAGCTCTAATGAGTTTATGAGCCAGTGTCAAGCCATTTGAGTGGGATCTACAAATGCCCTCATGAACATCAATTAATGCGTGTTTGGACTCTTTGGGTTCTAAACACCTAAGGAGTGTTCCATCGAGACCTCTCCTAAATATATCATCAGCAATAAGGACATATTGTGAAGCATTGTGGATTAGGTAACATCTCTCATTCTAGGTTAGACCTTCTAGAATGGTTTGGTTATGGAGGTAGGAATAGATGTGATGATAGTAGGATGAGTCTTGTCCTACAATAGAATAGATCATCCTAGAATCAGGGCTCTCATAGGCTGGGTAGTGTAATGCTTCCACCAGGAACTCATGTCTGAGATCATTTTTAGACATATGTAGCAAGGAGGCCAAAGTAGCCATAGCATTAGTTGCTTTATTATCTGCTCGAGAAATTTGCTGGAAGGTGATGCACACAAAATATTTCTTTAGATCATCGACCATGTATTTGTAAGGAATTAGTTTCTCATCCTTTGTTTGATACACATAATTAACCTGGTTGATTATGAGCTAAGAGTCTCCAAAGATATCTAACTAATCCACTCTCCATTCAGCTATGATCTTCATGCCATTAATCAAAGCCTTATATTCAGTAATGTTATTTGTACAAGGAAACAAAATCTTGTATGCTTTGGGTAATAAATATCTTTGTGGCATCATGAAGAGTAATCTAGCACTAGATCCCTATTGTGTGAAGGACCCATCAAAGAACATGAACCACATTTGGTGTGTGAGTGTTAGATTTGACTCATCAGGGAAATCATTGTTCTTTGGTAGGAGGCTCTGCATAGGTGCATCTACTAGCTGATCTACAATTTCCTATCCCCTGATAGCTTTGCATTCAACATATTGAATGTCAAACTCACTAAGTATCATAACCCACTTAGCGAATCTTCTTGTAAGAGCTTCCTTACTAAGCAAGTACTTCAATGGATCTATCTTAGCTACTAGCCACATAGTGTGAGCAAGCACTTCAATGGATCTATCTTAGCTACTAGCCACATAGTGTGAGAAAGCACTTCAATGGATCTATCTTAGCTACTAGCCACATAGTGTGAGCAAGCATGTAGCATCTCAACTTTTGGGAAGCAAAGACAACTACCAAGAAAGCTTTCTCAATGATGCTATAGTTTCTCTCATAAGAGATTAGTGTACAACTTAAGTAGTAAATAACTCTCTCCTTGTTATCATTTTTCTCTTGAGATAATAAGATTCCCAAAGATGTTTTAGTTGAAAATGTATAAAATCAAAGGCTTCCCATAGATAGGACGCATCAAGATTGGTGGATTGGCAAGATATTGTTTGATCTTTGTCAAGCTTTGCTCACAATCCTGACTCCAGTTAAATTTGACACCCTTATGTAAAGTCTTTATGAAGGGTTGTGATCTATCCAACAACTATGAGATGAACCTATGAATAGATTGGAGTCTTCCTTATAGACCTCTTATCTGGTTGATGTTTCAAGGTGGAGGCATATCCATAATTGCTTGAACTTTCTCTGGATCCACCTCAATTCCTTTTGTAGACACGATGTCTCCTAGCAACTTTCCTGATGTGATGCCAAATGCGCATTTCTTAGGATTGAGCCAAAGACTAAATTTTTCCATGCAATCTAGGATGGGTCCCAAATCTTGCAGATGGGTATTGCTTTTTGCACTTTGACCAAGGTATCATCCATGTAGTCCTCCATGGTCTTATGCATCATGTCATGGAAACTTGTAGTCACTGCCCTCTGATAGGTCACACTTGCATTTTTCAAACCAAATGGCATTACATTCTAGCAGAAGGTTCCCCATGCACATGTAAAAATAGTCTTCTCTTGATCTTTTGGCACAATTTTTATCTGATTATAACTAGAAAACCCTTTCATGAGTGAGTACATCTCATAGCCTGCTGTCATGTCCACTATCATATCAATTTTGGGAGGTGGAAAATCATCCTTAGGACATGCCAAGTTGAGACCATGAAAATTAGTGCAAACTCTAATAGATTTATCATGCTTGGAGATTGGGACAATGTTGGATATCCACTTAGCATAATCAATTGCACAAATGAATCCTTCTTTCAAAAGTTTCTCCAGTTTTGCTTTGACAAGGAATGCAACATATGGATGCATTTTCCAAAGTTTCTGTTTAACTGGGTTAATGCCTAGTGTAATTTACAAATGATGCATGATAATATTAGGATCTAATCTTGTCATGTCAAAATATGTCTCAGAAGAAGGTGATGAATTTCTCCCTTTCTTAAAGAGACAATGATTGTGCTAGATGTATCATATGAGGATGCTCTTCTGTGCCCAAGTTGATCAGTTGAGTTGGCTCTATCAACATTGATGATCTCTCTTGAAAGTGACTTAGAAGTGCATCAAATATCTCATCTATGAATGCCTTAGAGAGGTTTCCATCCTTGTATATATCTTTTGTTTTTACTTTTTTGGGTTTCAATACTACCACAATGTGGTTTTCACCATCGGACCTTTTGCATTTTTTCTTTTGAATTGTATGACTGAGATTTTTTATGTCAGCTTTAGTCATGTTAATGCTCTACTTACTGGTGGAAGACATTATAGGTTTGATAATGTTTAGGTAGCAGGCAAGAGCATAGTCATTCTGGAATGTAGGGACTTCACTAGATGCATTAGGGTTCCAATCTATAAGCTTGGGATGTGTGAGTCAAAGAGTAGTGATGGATTCAATTGCATTCATAGTATAGTCATTAAGTGCTTGGACCAGCAATTCAAGATCTATGGCAACTTCATCCACAAGTGTGTTGAATGCCTCTAAGTACTAATGGAAGCAATTAACAACTCTATGACACTAGTTGGATCGGATCGGGAGTGTCATAGACATGAACTTGGTCAATGCCTTTATCAGTAGTCACTTCTGAAAGAGAGTCAAACTCATATTCCTTAGAATCAGTGCTACATGACAAGAGATTGTAGAACTCCCCAACAGTGATAAGGACATACTCACCTTCATCATCTAGGTTCTTACACAAGTACTCAATACACAATGACTAACTAGACTCTCCCTTTTCTGAATGAGCTCTAGGTTGGTCAATATTGTCCTCAGAAGAATCACTAGTATCATCCACAGTGCTGATGCATGGCACAAAGTCTTCTAACTCGGCAAAAAATTTAGCCAAATCATGAGGAATATGATAAGGATAAGGATCCTCATCATCAAATTCGTCCTCTTGAGTATCTAATTCATCCTGTGACTCATTTTCAAATGAACTCTTAGGTTTTGGTATGAATTTGTTAGCTCCCAAATGAAAGGGAACCTTATTAAAGCCTAGGCCAATTGTATCATTTTTTCTTCAAGGTATTGTCTTGATAAGATCAATTAGGCTATTGTTATTGCACCTAATAGGGCCAGTTCCCTTGTATCCAAAATGCTTCATGAGTCTAAGACCAGGCCCATATTTCTCAGGAGTGATCTCTTGAGCTTTCTCTATTAAGTCTAATGGAGTCTCTTCTTTGTAAAGCCATGCAACAATGGCTCTATTTTCACTTTCATCCTCTAGAGGAACGTAGCTTTGACAAAAGTTTCATTATACTTGGTTTGAGGTGTCAACACAAATGTCTTCTTTGCCTCTGAGGGTCTCTCATAATGATGAGGAGACTCTGGAAGAGATGTTAATGATAGTACTAGTTCAATATGGTACTCCCCCATGCTAGTTTCTTTTAGTTGGAATGATTGGTCAATTTTTTTTAGTTTATTGTCATGATAATCAATGGATTCTCTATTGCTGGGGATGAAATTTTCAGCAGCTTTGAGCATATTGCAAGTATAGCTAGTAGTGGTAGGAATAGTGACTTCAGAACCATGAAATAGGAATTTGATGCATTGCTGATATGTGAATGGCACAACATGCATCTCATGTATCCATGGCCATCTCAGCATAATGCTATAAGCCAAGGGAATGTCGAGCACTTGACAAGTGACGCCCCTTTCTATAGGACCGATGCAAATGGGTAAGTCCACAAGACCTAGAGACTTTTGTTCAACTTCATCATACGCTTTGATAGTGATCTTGCATCAAGGATCAATAGAGTCCTTAGAATAATTCAATTGTCTAAGAAAAGAAGAGGAGACAATGTTCAACCCAGTGCCATTATCAATAAGTACCCAACAAACACGTGTCTAATGTATTATAAGCTTGATGTGTAGAGGTTGATTGTGTAGGTGACTCAATGAGTTATCCTCCTCCTTAGAGAAGGACATAAAGTAAGGTGAGGTTAGCTGACCTACCATGGATTGAAATCACTCAAGATGAAGATCTTGAGGAATGTTTGCCTCAGTGAGGGCTTTGTCTAGAATCTGCCTATGAGTAGGAAAGATTTTATGTAGCCCAAAGATGGATATTCGAGCATTAGTTTGTTTTAATTGATCGAGAACACTATAACTGGTTACCGCTAAATTCATTGCAAGTTTTACAGCTTTGCTAGATGGACTAGTGAGGGTTTTGTCTTTATGTTGTTTGGGATCAACAGTAGAAGGCACATGGCCTTTGAGCACTAACTTGGCATGAGGGTGTGTGACAACATTAGTAGAGTGTTGTGAAGGTGTGTTATCCATTGTGTTGGAAGTAGGGCCCCTCAAGACAAATGGTGTCTTAGGTTTATCATTATCCTGCTTGCCCTTAATGGTAATGATGTCATAGTATTCAAATTCCACAGGTTCAACCATGTTGATTATCTCATCATCATTGTTAGAATATGTATAGTTGACCTTATTGTTAGGTTTTGGTTTCAAACTCTCTCCTTTTTCATAAGCTAGGAAGGGCTCTTTAAATGCCTTGTGATTTGATTTCTTGTTATATCCATCTACCACAATGTCACCAGTGTCAATCATGTCCTCGACTTTGTGGCATAAGTTTATGTAGTTGTTAGTTTTGTGCCCCTTATTTTGGTGGTACTCATAGAATGCCATCTCACTCCACCATGGTGGGCATGGTTGCAGATCATAAGGGTGAAAGTTGTCCAATGGTGAAATGAGCCTTTTTTGCAACAAGGTTTTGTAAACTACATCCAAAGTTTCAACCAGAGGTGTATACTCTTATTTAGGGCATGTAGCCCATGAGTTTCTCAATTTGTTCCTAGATGTCTTGTTGTTTGGAGGAGTCTTCTCAGCATTTTTGGCTACATTGAGACCATCTATGAGATTAAAAGTTTCCTTAGTATGTTTAGGAGTGACATTGTCAACAAACCCATCGTGTACAATTTCTCAATTCTTGTTGACATACTTAGTTTTGTCCTTGTTTGAGGTGGAGCCTTATTTTGTGTCCTTATGAAGAGTAAGTTCACCCTTCCTCTATGCAGATGGTCTATGTGATCATATCTTCAAAGGTATGTGGACCTTGAAGTTGGACTCTATACCCAAAATTAGGTAGGAGATTGTCAGTGAAGATATCAAGCTTTTTCATCTCTGGAATCTTGGATGAATATTTAGTGTATAGTTGTCTCCACCTCTAGAGGAATGTGAGGAAGGGCTCCCCAACCTTCTGCTTAAGGTTACATAAATCTTGAATATTGACAAGGTGTTGAAAGTTATGAGAATACTACTCGAAAAACAGGTTAGCAATTTCATCAAAAATTTTGATACTGGGAGGCAAGTGTGAGAACCACTCCAAAGCTTGACCACCTAGACTTTTGGGGAATAAACACATGAGATATGTCTGGTTATGTATAAATTCCATAGATAGGGCACCAAATTCCTACAAGTGATCTTGGGGATTGGTGGTTCCAAAGTATTTATCATACTTAGGTAGTTCTACTCCTCATGGAAAAGGAGGCATGTCTATGCTCTTGTCAAATGGAAATGGATATAAAGCATCTAAGGTGTATGTTTTGATGGGTTTGTCTTTCTCATGCATCATCTGAGCTAGTTGATCTTGCAAGATTTTTAGTTGTTTTTGGAGTTTGGAAGTCTCAGTTTCCTCTTCAGGTGTAATGATGGTTTCCACATTGAAATGAGAGGGTAGCTTAGCTCCCTCTTGGGAAAGCTTGAGAAAGTACCTTTCCTTCTCTTCATTGAGTAGGATTTCCATGAACTTTTGAAATTTTTTATGTTTTTGATACTTTTCTATGTGTTTAGGAAATATTTCCACCTCTTCCTATTCCTCATCTATGTCATGATCTTTCTCTTTGTCATTCCTACGTGGTTCTTGATGTCTACTGTGACTACCATGTTCAGGTTTGCGATCAGTCATTGTAGGAACATGTTCAATTTTAGTACGTTGTGATTTGAAAGGTCCTTTGAAAAGGAAGTCTAACATTTTGTTTGGAGATACTGGACCTTTACCAGTCTCAAGATCCATTTGATATAGAGGGTTCCTAGTTTGTCGCAAGTTTATAGAGAATGTTCATTGGACTCAAGGTGACCTGATGGGTGAGGGAGATCATGAAGATGCCTCACTAGATGAACTGGATGTAGACCAAATAATAAAAGGAATGAGACCTCTATCATGATTATGACCCCTAACACAAACTTGCCTAAGTCTAAGAGGATAAAACACTTTGTCTCTTCTTGTTGCGATAGCCATAAACAAGGACAAGAAGCAAGAACATGGACAATGACCACACTAGAACTTAGTCTCAAGAAGACAAGATAAGGGTGTTGTATACTAAGACATGAATAGTCTAATTTGAAGGCTAGAATAGCCAAAGATTATGACTTTCGTAATGTGAAGTATGATAAGCACTAATGAATGAGAATCAAGACAACTAAAAGACTTCAAAGCACAAATCACAAATCTTCAGCTAAGCTAAATGCCATTGTTTGGGACTATTTATAAATAGATAAGGGACAACTCAATGTAGGAAACAAACTAGACACCAATCACAAATTGCTCAAATAAGCTGATTTGATAGTTTTAACACAAGGTCTCACACAAAGATCCTCTATAAGGCATGTGAGAAAGTACACTGGAGGATGCAAAATCTCATAACAACAATTTAAACTCATGTGAGGATGTGCTCTAGGCTACGCAAAGAAATGACCATTTTGGCAAAAGACAACAACAAGATCTCAGATGGATCTATGAGAGTTCTTGCACGAGGATCTGGACAAGCTCGTGTGAAGATGTGACTGCTCACGTGAAATGTTACAAGATTGCGCACAAAATTCAGAACTAGACTAACAATCGAATTGGATTTCAAAGAGATTTTCAATAGTTTTGGACATTTTCTAATAGATTGTAGGTTTGTTTAACTGATAATAGATAGATTGTAGGGTTGATTTCTAGATTTCTGAAAGTGATGTTGGGTTTCAAACAAGACAAAGTGTATTCAACAGGATGCAAGAAGCAAGCAATAGTCAAGTACAATCCAAATGATTGCAAAGCAACTCAGAGGGATAGGGGAGTCCTGACTTGTAGTTTTTTTAAGTAAGTTTGGACATGTTTATGACTCAATAAAAAACATGCTTTAACCCTAGAATCAAAAAATGGTAGAGAAGGAAAAACCTTTGTCCCACATCTTATGTACATGCATGCACCTCACATAGCCATGTCACCCCCTAGAGGGCACCCATATTTTTGGTGTATTCAAAGGGCTCAATAACATATACACTAAGTGAACAGTCTTGTGGTAGGGGTCAAGTGTGTATACCACCTTCAACCACCTAGTAGCATGCCTATGGTGAGTTCTAAAGGAGAGATTTTGCCGCCTCCTTGCATAAGTATTATGCTTCCTTTCGGAGGTGAACCGAGTAGCCTCTAACTAAAGGTTTTTACTTGGCTTCCATTCATATTAATTCCTAGTGGCTCTGCAAGTAGAGTTGAGACTAGCAACATACACCAGCATTTGAGAGTGCACACACTTGCTTAGCAAGACTAGGGCTAGTGCCTACTAGTGCAACAGATAGAGCTTCCCCTTGATAAGCAATATCAAGAATCAAGGGAAAGAAATTAATCCAGCTTTGGAGTCTTTTTCTCTACAAAGCATCTTGATTATAGTGAGTTGGAATTTCAAGCAAAATGAGTGTGCTCACTTGGGTCATTCTTGGAGGTTGGATCACTCTAGCAGGCCCTCTAAAGGATTGACTCAGACTGGTGGTCTGGATCTAAGGGTTTGAGTTTCTAATTTCCCTCAAGGGGAACAAGAATAATTCTCTACCTTATCACCTCACCCAAACATGTAGAACATGTTAATTACTGAGTTAGCTTAATCAATCCAGACTTGTCCTTTCTAAAGATTTTGATTCCCTAAAAGGAAGTCATCATCCCCTCATAGAAAAGGGCCCATACTAGAGAACCACTAAGCTACTTGCCTCCATTAGAATGTCATCTTTCAGAAGTGTCTAGGTTTCTAATTCACCCTTGGTCATGACCTCTAAGTGGTGAAGAGCATAATCCCCTATTCTTTTGTCTTGCACCCTAAGAAGTTCACAAGCCCTAATTAGAATATGTTTATAAAATAGGAAAGAAGACACATTGTTTTGTGGGTTTTAATTTTTACTTCAAAAAATGTATCTTCGACAATCGTCCTGCAAAGAAATAGTCAATTCATGTTTGGAGAGTTTGTATAAGGAATCTTTGTCAAACGTCCTGTAGACAACCATTAAGCTACAAAAAACTAGAAAAATAGAGCAATAATGCTTCAAAGAAAAACACGTCAGTAAAAGATAATGAATTGCATGCTGAAAAAATAACAAAATTAACCTTGTTGTTTCAAAACTTTGTGCGAAATCTTGCACATGCCCATGTGAGATCTTTCACCAATTGACACAAGAAAATGAGGTGCCGCACAAAGACTTATGCAATAGGGCACATTTTTGTGCAAGAAAGTTTATAGACATGTGTGAGATCCCTCAAATCTTTGCACGAAAATAAAATTTCTCATGTGAAAATTTGGAGAGCTATATGGAATAGTATGATAGAACAATGAAAATGAAGAAAATTAATGCAAATGCGGTCAAAAGAATACATTTTCTTAGCCCCATGGTGGGCGCCAAAAATGTATACATGAAAATGTAGCCTTAGTTGTTTGACCCACACTTCAACATGGTCCTTGTATATAGATTCATCCGGAATGAACATGGGATTGGTTATCCAAGAGGTTCAACAAGCCAACCTATTGCCTTCTAACTAGAAATATTTTACTCGATTTATGCTCTCAAAGTTGGGATGCAGGCAACCAGACCATTCTAGAATGAAGGGTTTAAATGCAATTAAGCCTATATGAGATGCAAGTAATCTAGATGAGATATGCACTTAATCTAATAGCATATAAAATAAACTAGACTATATGTATGCATATTAAAGCTATATTGTCTTTAAATATAAATAATGAAAAGCTTATGAGAATAATGAGCTAATGAGTACACAATTCAATAGAGATTTGATATTAATTCAATTTAACTTTTTGTAATGAGGAATTATGAGTCTCTTAAATAGAATTCCTGGAATCCATCAATGGTTGAGATCAACTCAGATCGATGGTTAGAATTGAAGCCAAGATTTAATCAAAGTGGAAGATTCTCAATACAAATGCAGTTAACTGACTCGGATCCTGAGTGCAAGAAACAATTAACTTAGATTCACTTTATTGTGAGAGTAAGTGATTTAAGGCACTTCTAATTTGAGAAGTAGTTAATTGAGAATTTCCACTTTGAACTGAGAAATAGAATTTGGGAAAGATATTCAATTTAATAAAATGAGATATGACCTCATAAATGCCTTTTCTATTTAATTGAATAATTACATTCAATTAATTAAAATAAACATAGTTATTAAATTAAATATTTTTAATTCCTTAGTACATTATCCTTTGAAAGATAATTTAATTTAATTAAAGTATAAATACTTTAAATTAAATTAAATTAAATCTTAATCAATAGGTTTAATGTGACTAATATGAGTCAATACTTTGGGAATTAAACAAAGAGTATGATGAATGCAGATTTAGGGATTTTTGCATTTGATGATTAAGTCAAATAAAAAAAATTAGAATGAGAATTACCTAATGAAATAGGACTTTAGGGTTGACCAAAATAGACTAGAATTGGTTGAGATGGCAATGAGCCAATTTTGGGGTATTACATAACCCATGGTCAAAATAACCCATGGACAAAATAACCCATAGTCATTCTAGATCAAGTTAGTATGCTTAAAAAGGGATTGCAAGGCACCATAGAGGATATCTAGGTTATTTTTAGACCATATATCCATTATGTACTCCTAAAATAGCCTTAAAAAATATTTAATATGCTTAAATGACTTATAAAATGGTAAATAATTATAAAAATAAAGACAAATTTGTGGGAATAAGCTAAATAAGAGTTATTATGAAAAGATGTAAGTCAAAAGGCATTATGAAGAGGCATTAAGAGGATATATAAAGTGGTAAAATTAAGAGCTTAAAGAAGTAAAGGAAGGAAGAAGGGGAGAAGAATGAAGAGTGTGTAGAGTGATAAGAAAAAGAGAAATCAAAATTCATTAAAAAAAAAAAATTTTAGTATAATTTTTAAAAAATTATATTAAATTTTTCTAGGGGTTTCTAAAAAGTATACAAAAATAAATATACTTTTAGGGAATCAAGAAATTATTCATAATTTTTAATATATACAATGTCTCTTCAATTTTTAACAAGTCAAAAGATAAGAAATTACTCATTTTAAATGGTTACACATATTTTCTTCATCAATAAGGTGTCAATAAAATGATCTGGCATTATGCAAAATATTTTACAAATAAATGTTCAAGTCGGTGCTATACTACAACACAAACAAAATCTAGTGATGTGATTAGCAGTACAAGACAGAATCATGCTCCAAAAATTGAGATGATCACTATCAACCAAAAGTTGAATGAAATGAAAGACATGGCATGATTGACTCAAGACTCTACAAGAAATATCATTTCTACTACATGTTCTAATATTTCATTATTGGTAGTAGGAGCAATACCATCAACCAATGCATTATCCAAAATGATTCAAAGGAAAAGAATAAGATTTGAAGCACCACCACCAAATCCTCAGACATCGAGAGATCTTATCTTACCAATTGAATATACAATTACCAATAGAGGGGAAAAGTTTCTTTATCATGATAGTAATGATGAGAATCATTTTTTAATATTCACCGACACAAAAAATTTACAACTACTAAAAGAATCTAAAAATTGCTTTAGTGATTGTACATTTAAAACAGTACCAAGTATTTTTTAGTAGTTCTATACAATTCATGGCTTGAAAAATGATGCAATATTTCCACTCATCTATATTCTTATGACCAACAAAACAAGATCCACTTATATTCAAGTACTTGTAAAATTAAAACAACTGCAACCTGATTTAAACCCAAAAACTATACTTATTGATTTTGAATTAGGTTTTAAGGGAGCTATTTCTAAAATTTTCCCAAATATCACTATTTGAGGATGTCTTTTCCATTTCTCTTAGTGCTTATGGAGTAAAGTTCAAGAAGTAGGTCTACAAGCACATTATATTGTTGATGAAGTATTTTCATTTGAGATCAAAAATTGGCTACATTAGCTTTTGTGCCTCAAATATATGTAATCAATGCATTTGAAATACTTCTACAATCTCCTTTTTATATAGAACATGAGGAGACTTTGCAACCCATAATTGATTATTTTTAAGACACATGGATTGGAAGACTAACTAGAAGAGGCAATAGACAATCACCTATGTTTACAATCATAATGTGGAATTGTTATTCAACTATTCAAGATGATCTTCCCAAAACTAATAATTCTATTGAGGGATGGCATAGAGGACTTAGTGAATCACTTCAATCATCGCATAGCTCAATTTGGAGATTCATCAAAGTAGTGAAAAAAGAACAAGGTCACTAAGAGAATAAAATAGAGAATATGGCTAGACACACTACACAAACAAGTAGGAAGACATACCATGAACTCAAAGAAAGACTAAAAATATTAGTTGATTGTTATGAAAATAATAATATTTTAGATTATATAAAAGACATTGCTCATAATTTGACACTTTAATTGAAAATACAAATAAATTTTTTTCTTAGAAATATACTTGTAATTTATAAATTTTTTTTTTCCTTTCACTATAATCTTATGGGGTTATTTTGTCCATGGGTTATTTTGACTCTGGGTTATTTTAGATTGGGTTATTATGACCCTGGGTTATTTTGTCCTTTGGTTATTATGGCTGGGTTATTTTGTCCTGGGTTATTTTGGCTGGGTTATTATGTCCTGTAATCTTCAAGAAGTGGAGACATTATTTGATTCCTAAGGAGTTTGTGTTGTATACTAATCATAAAGCTTTACAGTACTTGAGAAGTCAACATAAATTGAACTAAAGACATAGGAAGTGGGTTGAGTATTTGCAAAGTTTTACATTTTTGATTAAGCATAAGAGTGGAGTTACTAAAAGAGTTGCTGATGCATTGAGTAGAAAACATTCTTTGTTGACTGAAATGAAGGTTGAAGTTCTTGGTTTTGATGAAATGAAAGAGTTGTCTGATGTTGATCTTGATTTTTCTGAGGCATGGAGAGATTGCAGAGCACAAAATTTGATAGACCAGATTAGTAAGTATGATGAATATTTCATTCAAAAAGGTATGTTGTTCAAAGGTATTCAGTCATGTATTCCTAGAAGTTCTATGAGGTTGAATCTAATTAAGGAAAAGCATAGTGGTGGATTGGTTGGACATTTTGGAATTGATAAGACATTGAGTTTGCTGAAAGAAAATTATTATTATCCATAAATGTATAAGGATTTTCAAAAATTTGTAAAGAGTTGTGGAGTTTGTCAAGTTGCAAAAGGAGTGAGTCAAAATGTTGGATCGTATACACGTATTTCTATTTCGGAGAAACTGTGCAGTGACATTAGTATGGATTTTTTTCTTGGATTTCCTAAAACAACAAAGGGGTATGATTCTATATTTGTTGTTGTGGATAAATTTTCTAAGATGGCTTATTTTATACCTTGTAAGAAGACATCAAATGCTAAGCATATTTCTGAAATTTTCTTCCAAAAGATTGTTAGATTGCATGGATTACCAAGAAGTATTATTTCTGATAGGGACAGTAAGTTTGTTGGTCATTTTTGGAGAACTTTGTGGAAGAACATGGGTACTGAGTTGAAATATAGTTCTACATTCCATCCATAGACTAATGGATAGACATAGGTGTTGACATATTAGTCAAGTTTGTTATTAGTGATACACACTTATTCATATTCTATACAACTACCATGCTCATTGAATAGTTTATAGTGTTTTCCATGTAATTCAATAGTCACCAAGCTTCTATAGTTGCTACCAAATCCTTTGGACTATTTCCAGTGGTTATTGAGTATATTCAATTAGTGTGAAGTCAAATAGTGCAAACTAAGAAATTTAGTGTATACCAAGTTTATCAGTGGTTACCAAGTTCGTAGTTCATGTGATGCGAAGCCAGTGGTTACCAAGAATTGTAATGTCTACCAAGTTCTCAATTCATGTGTTAGAAGGTAGTGTTGATCGAGCCACTCCATGGTAACCAAGTGATTCAGTGTTTTCCAAGTTGCACAATGTCTACCGAGTCACCAGTGAAGACCGAGTTCAAGACTACTTGAAAGTGATTAGTATGGACTGAGGTTCTATGTTCACCAAGAGCATGACAATGCCAATTAGTGACAGTGGTTGTTGAGTATCAGAACCTCATTGAGTTAGTCTTCAGATCCTAGGTATCTTCATATTGGCCGACTTTGTCATATTTATGTTAACTTGTATCATGGCCAACTTTGTAATTTTGTAAATTGGATTGGTATATATATGTGATGTATTGTATAATATCAAAAAAGTATGTAATGTAAAAAATGTGTAATGAAAATGCAAGAATGTGAATGTAAATAGAAGATAAAGATTTATGAAGGCCATATCAGCATAAGGAGTAGTAGTGACAAATCTATCATAGAAAGGTGATCAATACATCAAGGAATCTCTATCAACAAACTTAGTTGTAAATCAGAGATCTATTACTTCATCTTAATAGGTACACCAGTCAAAATCCTTCAACAAGGTAGACCTAATAGTCTTTGCTAAATCTCTTTACTGAGTGCATACTTCATTGTATGTTTGTAAGTCCTCTCACAAAGTGGACCTAGCAATTCTATTTGCTTCTAATAGGGTAGATCATCAGAAGTGATCAATGTAAGCCTTAACAGACCAAATTTATACTGTAGTATTGAAGTTTGTGAGTTTCATCCCCACCCCAGTTTTACTTTCCATTTGGAAGGTTTCTAGATCACCAAATAATTTTGTTCAAGTGTTGTGGATGCTTTTATATTTTATATTTTCTCATGCATGCAATTAGATCATATGTGATGAATTAAATGCTAATTGGTTCATTAAAATTAGTATAAGTTTTAGAAGTTACTAATTCACCTCTCCCCTCTCAATAACTTAGCATAGTCTTGAATATTTCTATTGGTGTAAATAAGTATTTACTTATTACACTTACTTAAGTTTTACTTAGGTTAATGCATTATTTAATTATTATTTTAGGTGAGACACTTAGGAGTTTGTGAACTCTCATTGAGTTACGCAACTCTAATTATGCACATGGTGTCTACAACATAGAAGTATGCATCATTCACTAAGTTGTCATGATGACAACATAGTTATCCACACTCCTCATTTAGCACATGTTGTCTACACCATTGATTTTCATGCTACACCATTGTAGGTTTATCCTCCAATCATCACACTTAATCCTGTGCTCAATAGAGATAACCCATATTTGGTGGACATGTGCCTAGTTGTATGACATATCATGATGCTAGCTTCTATGCATTCTAGAAGCTCTCCTAAGGCCTTTATATTCATGCACTCCTAGTGTACTCTTAACCAGTTATCGAATGAATATCATCATTTTGATCATACTCTATCTATTTTGGTCTACTATGTGCTTGTGTTGAGTTCTCTGGCCTAAGCCAAATTCTTACATGGTATTAGAGGTGAGCGAGATTCTCATCACGTAGCCATTTGAGACCGTTCATGCTTCAGCACCTTGACACAAATCTAGAGGATCTGTAGAAATTAGGAGCATCTAGAACCAAATCTAACCTCACTGTTGCATAGGGAGCGTCGATTCGGTAAAGATCGACTATAAATTTGCCTATCTTTGATAAAAGTTGATCGTGAGGCAATTTTATTTTGCAAATCAGAAGCTAGAGGCCCCAATTTGCAATTTGGGTATGGTCAATTTATTGATCTGATTATTTAAATTTTGGATCTATTATTTCTCTGGTTATTTTCAAAATTATTTTTTAGATTTCTTCTTGTTAGAGAAATTTTTTTTTGCAGTATCAGGCTATCAGATTCCATATTGCAAATTTGGTGGAATATTCAAAATTTTATTTGCAGGATATATAATTTGGTGGATGCCTGCTAAATCCAGCTTCATTCAATATTGCAAAAAGTGTATTCCTCAAGATTCCAACATACTGGAATCATAGCACTCGGCTCTGCCACAAACCCAACGCATAACACATTCTGATGCCCAAGCCCTAATTCCTTTGGGCTGTTAAATATTTATTTGCAAAACTTTGTTTTTAACTAGTGCTCACAACACAATCCCCACGAATGTGGGACAAACCTTTATAAAAGTGTGGTGGCCCTCTCAAAAGATTTCGGCATCGCTATGAATTTTGGCAGCGCAGTGCCAATTTCTGACAACTTGCAAGTTCTCTAGCTCTGCTCATAGCACGACATGTAGAAGAATATTTCAGCATGGGAATCCCTACCTCAAGTCACCATGTGGATTGCTCTGCCAACTCTACCCTCAACACATAGATATCTCTGTGACACATTAGCGCTAAATTGGCAATACAGTCAGTAGTGACTATATATTCATGTAAGGCCATGTCAAACTAGCTAGCGCCACTTCAGTGACACGTGGTGTACAAAATCCTAGTCAGCATTAATTGTATAGTAAGTAGACTTGCCACCTAGCACTGCCACTTGGTGACACGTTAGTGTACTTTTTTTGCCACTTCACCCAGTCGTACAATTCCATACAAGGTTGACATCATCATCAGACAAGGAGTAGCAGACATCATCTCTTTCATGTGCTTAAATTTGACACTCATCTAGACATCATTTTAGGGTGAATTGCAACTATCATGATGGCCATATGATTGTCAAATTTAACACCTTCCTTCACTGATGCAACCCCTCTCCAGATTCATTTTGGTTTTTGCAATCCGATTGCAAAAGGCCATAACTCGCACATCTGGACTCCAAATCAGGTGCAATTTTTTTTGGAATTGGGTAGAATTTTCTAAATTTTTTAGTGGTATAGATATTTTCTAGTTTTGGTGCACAGATTGTTCAAAATTTGCATTTTTTGGCAACTGTACTAGATAATCTTGCATTTTGCAACTTCAAATGTTCCATATGGGCACATCTGGAGTTGAAAAAAGGTTCTATTTTTTTTTGAAAGTGTGTTATTTTTCATCTACTTTTCAGATCTATCATCAAATTGTAGGGTTGTGTGGACAAAAGTCTCACTTTCAACAATAGGTCCTTTCTTTTCATTGTAATGCTTCAAAATTGTAGCACTTTATAAAGTTTCATATTTGTTCTCCATATAGAGGTTGTAACAAGCAAAATCAAAAGTCCACAAAGGCCAAAATTGGCAAGTGGCCCATTGTAATCACACTACTGATAATATGCCCAAAGCATCTATTTTGGGGGGGTTTCTTGATTTAGTGAAAAGGGGGGGTGTTCTTGGTGTTGTGCTCTCTCTTTTTTGCACTTTTCTTTCATTTTTTGCATTATGGGCAACTTTAAGTTTCCTAAATTTCCTAAATTAACTCATCATAACTATGCTTCATGGTTAATCAAAATGTGGTATCACTTAATGCATAATGGAGTTTCACAATATGTAGATGGTACTCTTCCTAAACCAGTAGGTGATAATGTTTTTGCAAGTGATATTTCAAATTGGGTAGCAATGGATAGAAAAGCCCTAGGTGATATATGTTTGGGGGTAGATGATAAGATCATGTATCAAATCAAGAAATGTACTACATCTAAGGAAGCTTGGGATACCCTCGAAAGCCTTTATGGTAAAGTGTCTAAAGAGGATGTTTTCAAAATTGAAGATGAGCTTGTTTCCTTAGATCCTAAGTCATATGACTCAATATAAGACTTCATCATTAAGGTGAATGAATTAAGGACAAAGCTTACTGATTGTGGGAGTTCTATAAAAGATGATAGACTGATCTATCTCATTCATAACAAGCTACCATTAGAATATTCCACATATGTATCTTCTTTTAACACATCAAAGACTACCTTAGGGTCTACCTACAAGAAAGTCACTTTTGATGAATATGCTAAACTGTTGGATGATGAAGAAAAGAAGTTGAAATCAATGGGGATTCTCAAAACACCTCAGTCCAAAGCATTGGTGGCCAATGAGGGTTCTCAACATTCAACTGGACAGTCTTCAAACAAAGGAAAGGGTAAGAAGAAATGGAAGAAGGAAAAATCTAAGGATGCAAAAAAGAAAACACCACAATCCAATCAACAAGGCAAGCCCTCAAATTCTAACAAGAAAGGGGACAACAACAATAAGGATAAGAAGAAGTGTGCTTATTGCAAGAAATCGGATCATGAAGAGCATGAGTGTTATCTCAAAAATATTGATGAGTTGACCAACATCATGAAGAAACATAATGTTCCATTGCCTAATGCTTACAAGGAGAAAGGGTCTTCTTCAGATTCAAAGGGAAAAGGACAAGCATTCATGGCAAATGCAAATTCTTCAAAGGAATGGATATTTAACTCAAGTGCCTCATATCACATGGGTTCTTCAAGAGAGGTTTTTCTTCATTGAATCACTCAAAGGTACCACACATCTTCATAGGGAATGATAGAAAAATGGAAGTTGAAGGAAAAGGAAATGTGGAGATGGAAAATGGAGAGTTTCAAGAGGTTCTCTATGTTCCAAACCTAAGTTCAAATCTCCTTTCAATTTACCAAATCACTCACCTTGGAGATGGACATAGAGTTGAGTTCCTACTAGACTCGGTTTAGGTGCACAGTGTTAAAGATAATTCTGTGGTTGTAGTGGGGAAATTGAATGATCACAAGAGGTTGTACTCTTTCTCTCATTTTGTACCCAAGCCTCCTTCAAAGGCCTTGTTATCTCAATCGAATTCAAGCATGCAATTATGGCATGAGCGGTATGGTCATTTGACTATCGCTACCTTAAGCAACTTTGCATATACCACATGTTGAAAGGTCTACCTCAAATCAACTTTTCTAACGGTGAATGTTCAATAGATTTAGTGGATATGCATCTAGAAGGGAAGTTACAAAGAGGGAAGTCTTCTAGAGAAACAAGTGTTCTACAAATGGTTCACATGGTATTAGCAGGTCCTTTTTCATTAAGACAAGGTTGCTACATACTCACTTTTGTCGATGAATTTTCAAGGTTCACTTGGGTCTACTTTTTGCATAACAAGAATGAAGGGTTGGACACATTTCTAGCTTTCAAGGCTCATGTTGAACAAAAACCCAGGAAAGCTGTCAAAGTACTCTGAATGGACAATGGAAACATGGATGTGAACAGAAGACTTAAGGACCTTTTCAGACATGAGGGAATTGATCTTCAGACTCTACCAACATTCAGTCTACATAAGACAGATGTTGTAGCTTTGAGGATTTGCACTCTTAAGTCTATGGCAAGTTGCATGATTCATGCCAAGTCTCTAGATCCATCATTAGAAGTCAAAGCAATCTCTAGTTCCACTCACATTCTTAATCATTCTCCTCATCCAACCTTAGATGGAAAAACTCCTTTTGAGGCATGGTGCAGCAGAAAACCTATTGTGACACACTTTTGAGTCTTTGATTGTCCTACATGGGAAAAGCTATCTTCTAGGGGATGCAAGGCACAGTCATCTTGACCTTGTACTTTCATTGGTTATGAAGACAGTGTGAAGGCATATAGACTTCTAGTTCTTGAGACTCATCAATTTTTTGTGGAGAAGGATGTACATTTTGAGGAAAGTTCACCAAGCTTGTCCTCTACTCCTCTTCACACATCACATAGTGTGGAAATTGATAGTGATTCTAGTAATAGTGCTTCAACAGATTTAGACATGTGGGGTTCTATCAATAGTTATAGGGAGAGGTCACTTCATCAGTTCGGTCCACATGCATACATCACCACAGTGATATGTCTAGGATAGTAGGGTACATCCAGTCTTCTAGATACAAGTTTAGTGATAGATTTGGGAGATAGTATTCATGATCTGACTCTTCTTCTTGATGTAGAATTACCTTCTTCAATTGTCATGAGGGTTCCATTTGACTCTCTTGTTCATTCTCTACATGATCGATCCTTATAGGTTGAAGTGATTGTGGATACTTATGATCAACAGTAGCAGCAGGGTTCTTCATTAGTTACAGAGACAAATAGTTCTTTGGGATAGGTTCTTCAGTCAATTGAGTAGGTTTTAGAGACATCACTTATCCATGGGATTCTTTTTTCACACAGCGGAAGAATCTCATTTGTACACTTGGCATTGTTTCTTCCTAAGGGGAGGAACACCATTCTGTAGTCTTGAATCAACTTCTTCATTGGAGTAGTCACTGTTCAACATTCTTCTTTTGTAGGGAGAGCCTATCATGTCTCTCTTCCTCCTCTCATCATTCTCTTATGTATATACTAGATGTATGTCATTATGGGGGGGTCTTGATTACTCCATCCATCTATGCATCCCTATTTATCTCTCTTTTTGGGGGAGGGTTTTTCCCATGAGTTTTTCCTCTTTCCCTGCTTTATGGGAGATTGCATATCATTATGTACATGGGTACCTAACATGGCCTAGTAGCCGAGACCCATTCTTCATTTCATCCTAGATTTCATAAGTTTAAGGGCGTTCCCCTAAGTTGCACTTAAGAGGGGGTGTTGGTGTAAATAAGTATTTACTTATTACACTTAAGTTTTACTTAGGTTAATGCATTATTTAATTATTTTGCATTATTTTATTATTATTTTAGGTGAGACACTTAGGAGTTTGTGAACTCTCATTGAGTTATGCAACTCTAATTATGCACATGGTGTCTACAACATAGGAGTATGCATCATTCACTGAGTTGTCATGATGACAACATAGTTATCCACACTCCTCATTTAGCACATGTTGTCTACACCACTGATTTGCATGCTACACCATTGTAGGCTTATCCTCATATCATCACACTTAATCTTGTTCTCAATGGAGGATAACCCATATCTGGTGGACATGTGCCTAGTTGTATGACATATCATGATGCTAACTTCTATGCATTCTAGAAGCTCTCTTGAGGCCTTTATATTCAGGCACTCCTAGTGTACTCTCAACTAGTTATTAAATGAATATTGTCATTCTAATCATACTCTATCTATTTTGGTCTACTATGTGCTTGTGTTGAGTTCTTTAGTTCTTGGGTGAATTCTGGCCTATGCCAAATTCTTACAATTTCCAAAAATTGGTATCAAATCTTTGTGGTTCTCAGGAGAAAGTTTAACAACTTGAGCAAAGATCGAGGATATGGAGATATTCACAGTTGATAAGGCTTTTGAAAATGAAAAGTTGGATCTAGAAATGGCCATTGCACAACTCAAGAAAGCTAAGGAGAAACTTTCCCAATCCCTAAAAAGAAGAAAGGAACTTGTAAATCAAATGAATGACCATCTCTACATTGAAGAAAGAATTGAAGATTTTTTTCCTCTAAGAAGTTTAGATGAAGAAAATGATGCAATCAAAGAACTCCTAGAGAAGAATGGTTCCCTACAAGAAGAAGTAAGAAAGCTGAAGAGAGAACATGAAATTTAGTCAGTGAGGTTATGTGGAGTCTTGGAACAAAGGAACAAGATAAAAGAAGAAATGGATGGAAGGAACAATGAGATCCAAAATTAATCCCTTCAACATGCAGACCTTATAGATCAAATGTTCAATGTAAATGAGGAAATCATAAGCCAAAGATAGATCAATGAAAGATTAAGGAATGAACTAAATTTAGAAAGACAAATTAATGAAAGAATAAGAAATGAGCTAAGACCTGAAAAGAAAATAAGTGAAAGATTGAAAAATGACCTAAACACTAAGAAGCAAATCAATGAAAGAATGATGAAATCTCAAGTAGACATGGTTCAACTAAATGAGAAAAAGACAAAAAGGAAAAGCAAGAATTGGATATAAAGAAGAAGGTGAATCCTCCAAACAAGGTGCTCAAAGGAATCAAAGACCTACTTGCAATCACTATGGCAAGATAGGTCATACATCTAAAAAATGTTGGAGTAATCAAAAAGCAAAATTCAATGGAAAATGCTACAACTACAATCAGCATTGTCACAAGGCTAATGAATGCAAAGAGAAACTAAAATTTGAAGGCAACTATCATAAATACAAGAAAAATGGACACAGAGCATTAGAATGCAAAACAAAGACATTGAATCCTACAGAGAAAATTGTGAAAGCGAAATTTGGTTGGGATTATAGTACCTAGTGTAGATGTCATTACTGTAGAGAATATGGACACATTGGTATGAACTGTGTTAAACATCATATGAGGAAAAGAGATACCACTATAAGATGTTACATTTGTATAAAACTTGGTCATATTGCCAAGAATTGTATGAATACTGGTAAGATTGAAGATGAGAAGAAGGAAAAAGATGATAAAATTCCAAAGTAGATGAGACAACAATGGATTCTTAAGTCTACCAAGGATACTGATCCAAATAATGATGGTCAAGTCACTCAAGAATTGGGTGACTCTACCACTTCTAATTAAATTGTTAAGGAAGAACTAGAACCAGGCTATCAAAGAAGACATAAGAATTAGTTCTAGTTGAAAGGTGATAAAGATCCAAATTTGTATAAAAGATACAAAGGGATCACTAAGAAAGATCTACTGAGTTACCTTTTCTATCGAGTGAGGTCACGTCATAGACTTCACCAAACAAGGTCAGGAGTAACATAGGCACTTATGATTATCGAGTCATGAAGACTTCACCAAATGATCAAGATAGAGTAGTGGATTATAGCCTATCAAGCATTATGCTAACTCATCTACCACCATACTAAGCATTAATGGAAAATTTTTAACAAAAGGCATGAAATAAAATTCATTTTCACCATGAATTTTTGAAAAGCTATTGTGAAGTACTATTTTCTATGTGATCAAGTGACTTGAGCAAATTTCTTGCAATCATTTTTGAAGTTCTCTCAAGCTACTAAGTTAAAATGGCATCCAATAGCAGTTGCAAGGCAAAGAAAGGTTTTGATATGTTGGTTCGAGGTGTTGAGTGGAAGGCAATGAACTTCAAGCTTGTGCCTATGGTTGCAAAAACCCTAGACCCTAGCGGAGCTCAATTACAAATCCCTCCCAAGGTACTTGTTGTTAATGACATTAGAACTCATTTTAAATGCACAATTCAATAAATTGGTACTTTTGAGATGGATGATGCCCTAGCTCAGTTGTGTGTTGATGGAACCCTCAAACTTGAGCATCAACATTTGGAAACAAAAGGTTTAACTCACATTCCCCATATGCCTTGATAATTTCAAGTTAAATGGATTAGGTATATTCTTAGTTCGGTGCGTAGTGGTCAATTATGGTTGGAGAAACCAATAGTGATAACCAAAACAATGATTCATCGAATCAATGGTCTTCCCATGCTCACCAAAGCCAAAACCACCAAAACCCTAGGTCAAGCTAAGTTGGAAAAGAAAACCCTAGCCAAGTGGGATGGTAGAGGCATGAAAATAAGTAGTGTCATAGATGCAAAACTCAAGTTTGGTATTCATGTTATAGCTCACAAGATATATAGTTCAAGCTGTCTCAATAGTGTATCATGTGAAGTTGTGGACTTGGCATACAAAGTCATGAAGAATAACTTGTCTTATGATCTCACCAAGTTGTTGTTGGGGCAATTCAACAAAAATATGGAAAGTATTAGAAACTCCAAGAATAACCCATGCAAATTTCATTCTCTATTAACATGTTTGTTCTTTTATGTGCAAAATTTTTTGCCTTCTAAAGGCACTGTGGTTTGGAGAAAGTATGTGCCAATATTGTACCAAATAAATGAATACATTGCGGAAATGGGAGAAAACTATGGTAGCATCATGGAAAAATACTTCAATGTGTTTAAAGACAAAATGAACAATAGGTTCAGGATACCTAAGAAGTTAGTTGAGGATTACAAGGATGATGTGTGTTTTATGGTTGATTGTGACAAGGTATACATCCAAGCAATCAAGCCTAGAACTGTATGGGTAAAGCCTCTAGACTATAAAGTAAACATTGCTGAGATGAAAGATATCATTGAAGCCATTATCAATGAACCTATGGATCCCAAGGCCCCTTACTTTGGTACCTATGATGAAGCAAAGGTAAGAATAGAGCTGGAAATAAAACTACCTCAGGTGGTTAACAAAGGAAAGTGGAGGATAGCCAAACTAAAATCTAGTGTACCTCTCATGTTAATCAAGGGCAAAGGTGAAGATGAAGAGCAAGTAGAGGATGAAGAATAAATAGAAGAAGAAGAAGTACCTTTGAAGAAAAAGGGCAAGGTGATCATCACCAAGCCTCCAAAGGCATCTACTATGGTCTTCACGGGGAGGTCCAAGAAGAAAGGAAGTGATATTATTCTTAGAAAACCTCCTCCCACCTTTTAGGAAAAATTGAAACAAATGGAAGAAGGTGCTGGTATAACAAAATTCAAATCTTTGAAGTATGAGACAAGGATAGAGGCAGAGTAGAAATAGGTTGAAGAACTGGTACTGATCAAAATGGGAAAATGGAAATATTCACTAGACTAGATCACCTCTCAAATCTCTAATGAATTATTAGAGAAAATAAAGCCAAGATGGGATTTTTCCATGCAAGAATCAAAAGACATATATACAAAAACCTTGAGGTAGTTACTATCGAGCATGAAAGATGCTGAGGTAAAAGAGTCTTTAAAGAAAAATGAAGATAAAATGACTCTAAGGTTTAATACATGTTTAATTTTGATCAAAGATAGAGTATGTAGTTAAGAATGCTACAAACACTTGGAAGAATGTTTACCATCTTTATAAACCAAGTGAATATCCAATAGAAGTAAAGGATGCTAATGAAGAAGAGGAGAAAGATGAGGAAGAAAATGTTGAAGAAGTAACACATTTTGATAATGAGGAAGAAGAGGAGCAAGGTGCAGAAGCTACTGAGGA
The DNA here is from genome assembly GCA_028749045.1 of Cupressus sempervirens. Taxonomy (NCBI): domain Eukaryota; kingdom Viridiplantae; phylum Streptophyta; class Pinopsida; order Cupressales; family Cupressaceae; genus Cupressus; species Cupressus sempervirens. The sequence goes on from CM053792.1 coordinate 460,164,365, forward strand.
AGATAAGGAAGATGACAAGGAGACTAACCTAGTAAAGATAGTAGCTATAGTCATTGCTTCACTTCCTCACTCCTCGAGAAAACCCTTGACAACATCAAGTATGGAGGTAGCTTTAGCAAGTGTGGTTGTGACTACTGTAGACACATCAAATGTCAAATCACTCTTTCCCCCTATATAGCTCAACATATCATTGATAGAGGTGATTTTCACTTCATCAACTGAGCTATAGACTCTCTCTTCATCTGTTGAGTTAAGTTCTTCAGTCATCACCTCTCCAATTTTGTCTTCTTTAGTTTTGAGCTCATCCATGGTAAGCACTCCAGTTTTGCGTACTTCATTTTTGAATTCTACAATTTTAGATTCTTCTAGCACTTTTGTCAGTATTCCACTAGTTAGTACTATAAAAATGTTTACTGCAAGCCCAAGTATGACTACCATTATTTCCATTCTAGGTACTAAGGCAATAAGTACAAGGATAGTTGAACCTAAGGTTCAACCGAGTACAAAGTTTTTAAAAGGAAAGGAAATAGAAGAAGATATAGATCTAGATGAGGAAATAGAAATTCCCAAACAGGATTTCTACAATCTTTTTGCTGATCAAATGCACATGGTTGGTGAACTTCTTCAGAAGAGGGCCAAGTAGCAAAAATTGAGAGAAGAAAGGGACAAAGACTATAAAATATTAGATGATGCTATGAACATTTTGACTGAGGCTATTGGAGTTGAGGTTGATTCTTCTCAACCTATTTTGTTTCAAGTTGAAGAGGTAGTTCAAAAGTTTAAAGAGGACACTGAGGGAAAAGAGAAATTTATTGAAAAAGTAGACAATAAGTTCAATAATAAAGTGTTGGAGCACATTGCTTAGCAAATTGCTATTAATTAAGTTGAATTATCAAAAAATTTGGTCAATCTTGAGGCATCCTATTCTAATGTGTCATCACTTTTTGCTAAGCTATGTGATGTCATCAAGTATACCAAAGAAGTTAAGGACAAATTGTCCAAAATTGATACTGATCTTAAGGTAAGTGCTTAGCAATTGCAACTTGAACCTAGTTCAAGCTCTGCACATTTTAAGAAGATCATTTTTTTTTCAGATATGAAAGTAGAGTTGCTAAGAGAAGAAGCAAGGATCCATTACACATTGGTTGATATCTTAAAAATGATCCTTATTATCATGGATTCTATGCAAATTTTTTTTTTTAATTTAAAGATCTTGATTCAGGACAATGACTTCTCTGTTGCTGATCACACAATTGAACTCTCAGTAGAAGTACAAATTTCCATTCAGACATGTAAGGTCTTACAAGGAAACTTGGAAATTACCCTCAAGGTACACTCTAAATTCTTATCTCATTTTGGTGTCTTCATGTAAATATGTTGAATAAATCTTTGGCATTACTAACAAAAAGGGGGAGAAGAGCATAGTTACAAGGGGAGATATGTATATAAGAGAAAAGTTTCATGTACATAATAGATTACAAAGTATGGGGAGATATATACTATGATATAAATTTACTTTTTATATATCTTATAAAGATCAATTTTGAAAAATTTCAAAAACAAACTAAGCTAGTATCACATGGTGATGAATACAAGGTATTCAGTTTTGGGCTAATAAGTGGTTTTTGTCACTAATGCCAAAGGGGGATATTGTTGATGTATCAATCAAGTTTGTTATTAGTGACACACACTTATTTAGATTTTTTATAGCTACCATGCTCATTGAATAGTTTATAGTGTTTTCCATGTAATTCAATAGCCACCAAGCTTCTAAAGTTGCTACCAAGTCCTTTGGACTATTTTTAGTGGTTATCAAGTAGATTCAATTAGTGTGAAGTTCAATAGTGCAAATCAAAAAAATTAGTGTATACCAAGTTTATTAGTGGTTACCGAGTTTGCAATTCATGTGATGCAAAGCCAGTGGTTACCAGGCATTGCAATGTCTACCAAGTTCTCAGTTCATGCAATGTGAAGGTAGTGTTGATTAAGCCATTCCATGGTAACCAAGTGATTCAATGTTTGCCAAGTTGCACAATATCTACCAAATCACTAGTGTAGACCAAGTTCAAGACTACTTGAAAGTGATTAGTATGGACTAAGGTTCTACCTTCATGAAGAGCATGACGATGCTAAGTAGTGATAGTGGTTGCTAAGTATTAGAACCTCATTGAGTCAGTCTTCAAAACCTAAGTATCTTCATAATGGCTGACTTTGTCATATTTTTGTTAACTTGTGTCATGGCTGACTTTGTAATTTTGTAAATTGGATTGGTATATATATGTGATGTATTATATCATATCAACAAACTATGGCATGTAAAAAATGTGTAATGCAAATGCAAGAATGAAAATGTAAGTAGCAGATAAAGATTTGTGAAGGCCATATCAACATAAGGAGTAGTAGTGACAAATCTATCATAGAAAGGTGATCAATACATTAAGGAATCTCTATCAACAAACTCAGTTGAAAATCAAAGATCTATTGCTTCATCTTAATAGGTGAACTAGTCAAAATCCTTCAACAAGGTAGACATAATAGTCTTTTCTAAATCTCTTTACCAAGTGCATACTTCATTGTATGTTTGTAAATCCTCTCACAAGGTGGACCTAATAGCCCTACTTGCTCCTAATAGGGCAGATCATTAGAAGTGATCAATGTAAGCCTTAACAGGCCAACTTTATACTACAGTATTGAAGTTTATGGATTTCATCCCCACCCCAGTTTTACTTTCTATTTGGAAGGTTTCTAGGTCTCCAAATCATTATGTTCAAGTGTTGTGGATGCTTTTATATTTTTAGTTTCTCATGCATGCAATTAGATCAAATGTGATGAATTAAATGCTAATTGGTTTATTAAAATTAGTAGAAGTTTTAGAAGTTACTGATTCACCCCTCCCCTCTTAGTAACTTAGCATAGTCTTGAATATTTCCAACAATAGGTTATGAATATAATCCTAGGTAATTTTTTGAGATGCTTAGTTGGAGATGAATCACATAATTGGGATATGGTATTAGGACAAGATGAGTTTGCACATAATAATTCTGTGAATAGGAATACAGGGAATACATCTTTTGAGATTGTTACTAGAATGAAGCCTAGAGGAGTATTAGATTTACAAGATGTTGTTGGTGAAGAGAAGAGAAGTGTTGAAGGAGAATAATTTTTTGATTTTATGGAGTCTTTGCATAAGGAAGTGAAGCTAAATTTAGAACAAAGTAATCAAAAGTGTAAGGAGATTGCTGATAAGTCTAGAAAATATCATATTTTTAAAGTTGGTGACAAAGTGATGGTTCATTTGAAGAAAGGAATATTTTTGGCTGGAACATACAATAAGTTGAAGATAAAGAATTTTGGATCTTCTAAGATCTTGAAGAGGTTTGATAGTGGAAATGCTTATGAAGTTGAGTTACCTGATGACATGGATATATCTCCTATATTTAATGTTGTTGATTTCTATAAATATCATGAGTCAGATGATGAAGTTGTTGTACCTGATGATTATCCTAAGAAGACTGAAGAGGTTGAATAGATATTGGATTAGAGAGTTGGTAAAAGCATAAGAGTAAAAGACTACTATGAATATTTGGTTAAGTGGAAAAATAGACTAGTTGAAGATGCTACATGGATTTCTCAATTTGAATTGGATTTAGCACAAGTTGTGACACTTGCATGATTCAGGAGGATCATTTTTTTCTACCCTAGTTGTTTAATGTAGGAGCATCTTGGGTTGACGTGTTATCCTACTCATTTATGTTCATTCTACCAATTGTTGTTGAGTTATAGTCATTACCAAGTTGCAGCAATTGTTGAGTGCCAATAGTTTTACAATTTAAGCTGAGTTGAGGTTATCTTGTATCATATTAATACTAGGGTTAGCATGTTATCCCATCTCACTCTACAGTGTGTGTCAAGTTCTATAGTTTGTGCTGAGCTATTCTTCATTTGCTAAGTTACCTAGTGTATGTTGAATGACCCTTAATGTAGCAAGTTTTCCTATTTATGCCAAGTGTCAGCATTTTGGACATGTTTTCTACATTTTTGGTGCAAGCCAACTTGCAAGATTAATTATGATCGTGACATTTATGATAAGGTCTTTTCTTGGTATGTTTCCATACTACTGTTGGTTCAATCTTTCTATTATATAATGATCTATAATGTTTTGTAAGACATTTTGGCAAGTATAAATAGAGTGTTTAGGCTTAGAGTTAGAGTAGATTTTGGTAGATTTTTGGAGGAGAACTAGAAAGCATGAATTTGAACTTGGATCTTAGATCTTGAATGTATTTGGTATCTGGCTATAACCCAAAAGGCCTTACAACTGGGCATGTATGCTGATTATTTTATGAATCAATAAAAGTATCTTGTTCTCTCTCTCTCTCTCTCTCTCTCTCTCTCTCTCTCTCTCTCTCTCTCTCTCTCTCTCTCTCTCTCTCTCTCTCTATTGTTTTATTCTCTTTGTTTGTTTTCTTCTATTGTGTTGACACTACAAGGTTGGTTTGGATTGTTGGGTGTGCCTTTGGCTCTAGTTATTCTCACCTTTTTTGCATCATATAAGTAGATATCGAGCATCTCATTATAGAAAGAAAAAATAAAAAGAATAACCATTTTGATGGAGAAAACAACATTGTGGTGGTGTCAGAATTGAGAATAGTAAAGAAAAAGATGTACCTAAAGGTGAAAACCTCATTGAGGCATTTGAAAATGGGATATTTGATATTCTCTAGAGTCACTTCCAAGAGTGGTCTTCAGTAGTCATAGAACCAATGTAACTAAGTTTGGGAATAGAGGAGAATCCAAAAATTATAAACTTAGTTAAATCCTTATTAGAGGAACATAAGAAAGAATTTATAGTAGTCTTTGAGGAAAATAAAATCAACTTTGCATGGACATATAATGGTATGTTAGGACTTGACCTCAATTTAATCATGCACATTTATATATTGTGCCTATAACAAAACCTATAAAACAAAAGTTGAGAAAGCCGTATGCTCATGTGGTATTAGTGGTCATAGATGAATTAGAGAATTTTCTAAATGCATGATTTATTAGAGCAATTGACTATGTGGAGTGGATTGCAACCTTATGCCTATTTCTAAGCTTGACAAATCAATAAGGGTGTGTACAGACTTCAAAGACGTAAACAAGTGCGTTTGAAGGATGACTTTCCACTACCCAACATAAACATGATAGTGGATATGACTATTAGATATTGTTAGAAATAAATAATACTAAGAGAGGGGGGTGAATCAGTATTCTACAAACTTTTACCCACAAATGATTATATGCTAAATAGAAATAAATCCATACACAAAGGGAACTCATAACACCATATTTTGTTAACTAGGGAAACCCTAGAAAAGGGAAAACCTTGGTGGGGATGATACCCAAAAAATTATCCACTAAACAAAAGAATCTTATTAAGGATATTGACCGTGTTAGGAGTCTATGAAGTACATATAGTGTCTTGGTTCTTGTTAGAGGACTAGGCCCTATTAAAAGCCTTAATCCTATTAGGAGTTGCTTCAATCCTATTAGGAGTTGGTAATATAATTACAAATGTATGCAAGAAGAGCCCACTGCCTAAACATGCAATTATACAATATAATGCCTTTATACAAAAGAGATAGATACAACAATTGTTGTACTTCACATATCTCTGCACTTTAATTAGAATTTGGATCACATGGTCTTCACATAAATTTTCATAACATATACACAGTTTTAATTCACACATACAACTTTGCAATCACATACTTGACTTTGCAAGTTATGATTTCTTACTTATATGTTTCCTTTTTATAAAAATTTATCCAGTCAACTTTAATGTTTTCACACATTTGACCAAATACAAAATTAGGTCACACTAACTTAGGATTAACATCTAGGATATCTTTCCTAATTGTTTAAGAAATTATTTTATTCCTAGAATAATTCCTCAATTGTAATTACCTCATTTTTGCAATGCTTTGTTCTTTCTGTACACTATCTTCTTGATAAAATAAATATATTTGATGTCATACTATCTACACTATACTACACACTTAGCCACTTCATTAGGATACTCTATACTACTTATCCTTAATTTTTTACATGCCAAATATCTCTAAAGACTTTGCAATACCAAAAATTGTCTCTGTACTATTAGTGAAATTGTTTAACACTAGGACAATTTTTTGTCTTTGACTATAGAATCTTCATCCGTACATTCTTCCATCTCATCTTGAGATATGTGTTTCCATAAATTACAACCCTAACTCATCTTACTTATCCATATTGACAAAAATCTACCCCTTTGGCATTGATGGCAATGTATGGGAAAACTGGCTAAGTCCCAAAATATTACACAATTTTCTTTTCAAAATTGGCCATCAAAAAAAATGTCAAAATTACAATTTTTTTTGGATCATTACACCTATAACTGTCTTTCCTTATACCTTCTAATAATAGTATAATACTATAGTTATCCCCCTTTCTTTATATTCTATACAAATTTCCTATATTCTTCTCCCCCTTTGACATCAATGGAAAATGTATCAAAATATATTTACATGTTAAAATTATGGTTCACTACCTCTACATTAGGCTAATAGTCAAGAAATACAATTTACAAAGCGTACAATTGGACTCTTTATGCTCTTCACCCATGCATCTTTTACTCCCTTTGATATGCTGAGGAGAGCACAAAACCCATAAGATGCAATCTCGACTTCACTCTAGTTTGAGTAAATGAAGTTATCAAATGATGCATTTCCTACTAGGCAATCCTCTAACCATTGCTCAATTGTGCTAACTTTCACTAATAAGTGTTCTCTTAGAAGTGAGAACCTTTTGATGATCTTTTCATTGCTAAATTCTAGAAGACTTATTTCATCATAAGTCTTACTGACTTGAGTTTCAATTCTTCAATCTTTACACTAGGTTGGCTGAGCTGATCTACCAATGCTTTCACTTCATCATGCTTTTTCTTCAACTCCACATCAATGCATTTGGTGAAATTGAATGACATAAGACATTTGGTATATATGTTTTTTCCTTAAAGTTCACACCTTCTTAATTCCTTGATGCAAAAAACAAGAGCTTCCAAATCATTTTTGATGTTTTGACATACAGTGTCAAAAATTAGAGCATCATGCTTTGCTTGTGCCTAAGCTATTGATACCTTCAAAAAATTGTGAATTCAACATCAAATGCATGAATCACTACCTTGGTTGTGTCCTTTGGAATAGGATTTGATGATTTTAATGTCACTGTGCTTTGTAACTTTTTTAGTTGCATCCAAAAGAGTTTTCCATAAACTCTTTACTTTCTTGTTCTTTGTTGATAATCTTGTCGAGGGATGATATCAACTTTATTTGATCATCATCATTTGAACCTATTAGTGTAGTTAGGGTGAGATTTGTGCTAGGTGCACTTGCCTTCTAATCCTTCTTTACTTTCTTCTTCCTTTTTAATTCTTCTCTTTTCTTTTCCTTATCCTCTTTCCTCTTTTCATCTTCCTTTCTTTTGATTTCTTCATCCTTTTTCCTCTTCTTTTCTTCTTCTTCCTTCTTTTTCTTCTTTTCTTCTTCTATCGTCTTCTTTTCTACTTCCTTATTTTTCTTCTCTTCCTCCTTTTTCATTATCTCCTCTTCTTCTAATTTCTTATTTTCTTCTTCCTCCTTTTTATTTTTCTTCTTTTCGTCTAAGTTTTTCTTGTGTTGTTCTTCTTCCTCCTCTTTCTTCTCTTCTTCTTCTTGTTCTTTATATTTTTTTCTCTTTTCTTTTTCTTCCTCCCTTCACTTTATTTTTTCTTACTTCCTCCTGTTTCTCTCTCTTCTCTTCCTCCTTTTTCTTATCTTCCTCCTCTTTCTTCTTCTTTTCTTGTTCTATTTTCGTGCTTTTTCATTCTTCCTTTTTCTTCTTCTCCTCTTCTTTCTTTCTTTTCTCTTCTTCTGCATCTTCTTTTTTATTAGAATTGGAGTATCTAGTTATATTACCAACAATGTTTAGCCCAAGATCCTTAAATAGATCTTTTGCAATGTTTACCATTACCTTGGTGGCATTGACTTGCATGGTGTCAGTCTCAATTGAGATATGTGAAGATAAGTTTGACATCTGGGTGTCCTTGACTTCCATTGTTGTTGTTGGTGGTGTACTTTTCTTAACAAACAAAGGGATTTCTCCCCCTAACTTTGTACTCTTCTATGTAACTCTAGGTATGAAAGTCATGTATTTGACAATGACTTCTTTTGTCTCTTTGTTACTTCTTCATAATTTTCTCCCATCAAAAGAATAACTCTTCTTTTCTTATTTACTAGTCTATTATATAAATCCTCTAGTATCTTTTTCTAGATATCTTAAAATCTTTTATTCCTTAAAATCATGTTTCTAACTACAAAATTCTCTAATTGTAGTTTGCCCAAATTAATGTACATGCTATAATACTTGTTCAACTAAATGAAATTGTCTTTATCAATGATTTGCATATTTAAATTTTCTACGTTGGGTTTCTAGGGCTTCTTTTTGGTTGATGTCCTTTCTTTACCAACTACTTGCTCAACTGGTTTGTCCTCTAATTCTTCTTCATCTTTAGACTCATCAAGTTTAATAATCTGCAATGTCTTTCTCCTCTTTCCAAGTCTACTTGATAATTTATTGGTCCTTTTCTTAGGTGACTTAACCTATTATTTCACCTTAGTGAGCCTCTTTGACTTTCTTTTGGCTGGAGGAGTAGTTGATCTATCTTCAACTATTTGTACCTCCTCTTCATCAGTCTTCTTGAGTGGATGTATAATAGTGGGTTGCACTTAAGCTACTGTGGCATAAGGGATAGTAGGTATCTATGAAGTAGATCATGCTATTGTCACTTCCTCTAAGGGTCCTGCTATGGTAATAGGTGTGGTTTCCAATACCTTAGTTTTCCCACTTGCTTTCATCTCCTAGGCTATACCTTTTACTTATCAAATTCCTCTTTGATCATACCAGATTCCTACAAGATATCTTCCATCTTCTTATCTACCTTTTTCTTAATGTCTTTGCTATAAAGTTCACTGTGAACTTCTTTCATATTTTCATCATAAGTACCCCATCTAGGGAATTCCTTATCCCTATCATAGTCCAAGATGATCTTCACTCATTTCATAGCCCATAGAGTCTACAAAATTAACTCTAGGTTCAATTGCTTCCATAAATGTGATATCAGTTTCAACCATGAAACATATGTCATCCTATAGTTCTCTACTAGTAATGGAGAGATCCTGAATCTCTTCTTCATCTCAGAATAGAAACTCTTCATCATCTTGGTTATATCTTCAGTGGTTCTTTCCTTTGATTGTTTCTTATAGTGATAAGTAATCAAATTCATGGTGCATTTTTTCCATTCCATTCATGATTTGGCATACTAGGAAACTTTATGATAACTTGAAAGAATAAGTGAGTTATCAGTGATTCAAATCTAAAAATTGTACTCTTTGTCCTTTTCAAAATTTCAATGTTCCCAAGCAACTATTGCTTCACAACTTCACACATATTAATCTTTTCCCTTTTTGCTATTATTAGGTATGTTTCATGGGTAAATCCAATAGGTACAAAGTTCATCCTTGAACTATAGTTCATCTTGTAGCCTATAATTTTTTAGATGATTCAGATATCTTCTACCATCTGACTAGGTCTTCAAATTGGTCTCAACCAATTTCTCAACATTCTTTTTGTTTATTGGATTGCTCCCTTCATTTCTTAATCCATCAAGCTTGTGGAACATGTCATTGTCAATCATGATAGGGATGTCTCCTACCCCAAAGCATTCCTTCATGGATTTTGCTCAAGATAATTCTTCTCCATTTATAGTTATCAAACTTCATATAGAACATCTTTCTAATGATATTCAATTCTTCTAAATTCTAAAAACCTTGTTTTAATGATAAATCATTGTTACATACCACATCTAAATCCTAGTGAATATCACTATCACCACTAGGGTCAAACTTGTAGTGAATGTATGCCCTTACATCTTCTACGTGTAATACAACTTAATTCATAAAAAATATTATTTGTTAACTTGTGAAATTTAAAAAAATTTGTACGGCCTCATAGATCTTCAAATGATTTTCTTTCTTAACCAGAGATTCCTTATGACCTATTAATACTTCCATTAACTTCACAACTTCTAACCCAATCTCTATCATCTGTTCCATATTTCTAATACTATCTTTATTAGATAAGTACTTAATTCAAATAAGATGAATCATACACAATAGCTAATTTCAATCTCTCATCAAGTGCATTGAAATATTGTTTTTCTTAAACCATGTGTGAACTTGATGGACCATTTGTCTTCACATATACGTCCTTGAATTCTTCAGCATGCTCTTTGAGTGCTTTTTTCTTACTACTATTGTTATTTTAATTCCTTTTATCATTTCTATTGTTGTTTCTTCTAAAGTTTGGGTTCCTAATGATGTTCCTCATATCCATTCTACAAAATCTTGCAATGTAACCAAAGTTATGACATAACTGACATACATGTGTACTCTTCTGATTAGGTCCATTTTGATTGACTGGTGCTATGTGATTCCTTACAATGCGTCCAAAATTTTTACACTTATAACAAAAAATATTTCTTCATTTTCTATTAGCTCCTTCTCCATCAATAGATCTTCTTGAGGATCTCCTTCTTTGACTACCTATAGTGTTAGTGTCCCTAAACATTCTATTATTTCTATTGTTACTATCAAACTTAAGTTTCCTAAAATCTACTACTTTATATCTAGAACCAAGATAGTTATAACAATATAAATAAGTAATAGGTTTGAAAGACTTACCTATACAATCTCTCTTCACATGACGAACTTCATAACATATAAAACATCTACCTTTGAATTCATGTCTTATTTCTTGAGGTGGTTCAACTTTCTCTATTTGTTTGGGTTCATCACATTTCTCAAGTTGACTTACTTGCTTAATTTCTTTAGGTACTTATGTAGATTTTATTGCTTTAATATTATTCTAATGATTCTCCTTAAGTTTAGGGGTTTCAATAACTGGATCTAGTTCTTTTCTAGCTTCATCTTTCTATATTAATTTTTCTCAAATAAGATATCCAAGACATGCCTTATCATAAGAAGATCTTTGATAATGAATTTTCTCACTACTAGAGACTTCTCTAATTTTTGCTTAGCCCAATTCAATTATCTTGTGACAATAGTGTTGTACTTCTCTAATTTTGAATGCTCTATTTTGATAGAATTTAATTTAGATGTTACTTGTGTTAGATGAGATCTTAGAGCTGCATTCTTAGATTTAAGATCTGATTCAATCTTTCTATCATCTTTCTTAAAACCTAGCTTTAGCTCAATAATTTTTAACTCATGTTTCAAAATATCATTTTCTTTCTTTAGGGTTGTTGTCTTATCCTTATCACTGGTATGCTCTATGTTCTTTTCTTGATTTGGGATGATCAATCTTATCTTTCAATTTTCCAATGTAATATTTTACATCTTCATACCTTTCTTTCAAGTTGTCTCTTTCTTTTGTAAGAAGATAAATTTTCTCAAGGGATTCTTTAAGATTCCTCTTTAACTATTGCATATCCATGGGGATATTACTCAAGTTGTTAAACCTCTTCTGAGTAACTATGCTCTGATACCAATTGTTATAAATAGATAATATGGGAGGGGGAGGGTGAATTAGTATTCTACAAACTTTTGCCCACAACTAAATATTTTTAATTACTTTACAACATGCATATCAAAGTAAACTAACAATGCTGAACAATAAATAAATCCATACACAAAAAAAACTCACAACACCATAATTTGTTAACTAGGGAAACCTGGACAAGGGAAAACCCTAGTGGGGATGATACCCACAAAATTATCCACTACACAAAAGAATCCTATTAAGGATGTTGATCTTTTTAGGATTCTACAAAGTAAATATAGTATCTTGGTCCTTTTTAGAGGACTAGGCCATATTAAAATCCTTAACCCTATTAGGAGTTAGTAATACAATGACAAATATATGCAAGAAGCATCTATTGCCCAAACATGAAATTATACAATATAGTGTCTTTATACAAAAGAGATAGATACAAAAACCTCTTTACCATTGATTTTTGTACTTTGCATATATCTAATATTTCATTATAATTTTATTATAATTCACAAACTTGACTTCACAAGTTATGATTTCTTAGTTATACCTTTCCTTTTTACAAAACTCTATCTAGTTAGCTTTAATGCTTTCACACATTTGACCAAATACAAAATTAGGTCATACTAACTTAGGGTTAACATCTAGGATGTCATCCCTAATAAGTTAAGCAATTATTTTGTTCCCAAATTAATTCCTCAACCCGTAATTACTTCTTTTCTACCATACTCTATTCTTTCATATACATTGTCTTCCTAATAAAATAAATATATTTGATGTCATACTATTTGTGTTGTACTACACACTTAGCTACATCATCAAGAAACTCTGTGCTACCTATCTTTAACTACACACATTAGAAATATCTCTGTAGATTTTTTAATACCAAAAACTTTCTCTATACTACCAGTGAAACTATTTAACACTTAGACAATTTTCTCTCTAACTATATAATCTTCATCTGTACATTCTACCATTTAATCTTGAGATATATGTTGCCATAAATGATAACCCTTACTCATCCTACTTAGCCATATTGCCAATAGATATGAGATGTAAAAATTAATAGATGGATTCTCTAGATACAAACAGATCAAGATAACACTTGAAGATTAGGGAAAGATGAATTTTACTTGTGCTTGGGGAATATTTTGTTGGAACGTTATTCCCTTTGGTCTAAAAAGTGTAGAACAATGTGTAATGATGACTATCTTTCATGGTATGATGCACAATAATATAGAGGACTAAATAGATGATACCTTATCTAAATCTATGGAAAAAGGACACAACTAATATATTTGAGTCCAATCTTAGATTGAATGGGAAAATTCAAACTAAAGTTCAATCCAAAGAATTGTGCATTTAGGGTTACATCTAGATAATTATTGGGCTATAGCATATCAAAAAAAGGAATTGAGGTAGATACTAATAAGGTATGAGCTATAATGGACATGAAACTACCTTGAAATATTATTTAAATAAGAGTATTGTAAGGAAGGATATAATCAATCATAAGGTTTATATCACAATTGACAGACAAAGTGTAACTATTTACTAAAAATTGACACAAAAGAGTCACATGTAAGTAGAATGGAGACTATAAAAAGAGTATAAATCATTCAAAGAAATATATGGATAATCCATATATTCTAATACCTCATATTTAAGGGAAGCCATTAATCCTCTACATATTAGCAACTACTACATCACTAGGGGCACTCCAAAGACATGAAGATGAAAATAAGAAAGAAAGAGAAACATACTATTTCTCTAGAATTTTGGTCTCATATGTAATAAAATATACTATCATCAAGAAATCTTGCTTCATAATGGTCTTTTCTTCTCAATAGTTTAAGCACTATATGCTAGCTCATTCTATTAGGTTGATTACAAACATCAATCCATTGAAATGTATGTTAAACAATGCAATGCTGAGAGGAAGGTTGGCTAAATGGGTCATGATACTTAGTGAGTTTGACATTAAATATGATGACAAAAAGGCTATAAAAATGCATGCAATCATTGATCAATTGGTAGAAGAACCATTTCAAGATGATCGACCATGAAATATAGAGTTTCCTAATGAGTCCATCATGATTCTAAAATAATAGACATGGAAGATGTTCTTTGATGGATCATACACTCAATGAGGATCTAGTGTTGGAATTTTGTTCATTACATTGTAATTGTATTTTCTACCTAAGGTGTACAAGATCATATTTCCTTGTACAAATAATATCACACAATATGAAGCCTTGGTTAATGACATGAAAATAGTTATTGAATGGAAGGTAGATGATTTGCATATATATAGAGAGAGAATCACAGCTAGTGATAAATCAAGTGAATGATGTCTATCAGACAAAAGATGAAAAATTGTTATGTTACAAGATGATGGTAGATGAAATCAAGAAGTACTTCCCCTATGTTATCTTTCAACAAGTTCCAAGGGTAAAAAAAAAGCAGTCAATGTTATGGAAAATCTTGCCTCATTGTTACAAATATTATGAATTCTTGGTGGAAACATTACTCTACCCTGCCTATGATTCTCTTGACTCCTAGATGTTTTGTTGTTGTTGTGGGATGCGACTCAACCTGCTAGCACCATATCTTGTAGTGTCTCTCCCATTTTATTTTTGTAACTAATCATGATAGATGCTACCTTGATGATCTTGCCTTGTAAGTGATCATGATTGGTACCCATGAGTGGTCTACACCCTTGGACTAATTTTTTTAATGTTATTGTATCAATTGGAATAATATATGCATATGCCTGATTTATGAGATTATGATGTGTTAGATGGTTTCATTAAAGTTGTACTAGTGGTTTCCTAGATAGATAGGTTGCACGATGTTGTTCTTGATTACCCAGAGGTGTGTGCAATTATTATAATATGTATTACTGTCCTGATGCACTAGACTAGGTTCTTGCAGTAGTGTTTACTCATGTGTTTGACCATGTTGACTTATTTGGTTATGGATGGGTGATGAAATTAATTGTATTATGGTTGAAGTATTTGTGTTATGGATATGTATATCATTTTTTTAATAAAATTTTATTATGATGTAAGTAAATGATTTGAATAGATTATTTTAATGAAATTAATTAAATGATTATTTATATGATTTCACACACTATTGCATTGACTATCTTATTATCATTGATCTACACTTGATCGGGGTTTTCTATTTTGTAGGACTTATGGTAGTGGCACATGGAGTTAGTGATTTGACTGTTCATATTAAGCCAATCTCATCCCTATATGGGCAACATATCTTGTTAATTAAAATAATAAAGCCTTTGGTTAATTCATAAAATCCAGATTCAACATGCATTTGTGATTAGACATGAGAGAATATCTATGCATTTAGAAATTTGTAGTGGTTGTGGATGCTATTTAATTATTTTGATTTAATAGTATAAGGGGAATTTTGATTATTTGATTCAATCTTTATTTTATTCTTGGCTAATTTTTTGTAGTTGAATTCCAAGCAATTGGAATTGCCCGATTTAATGGGGTTAAGGGGCTAGTTGGTTATTAAATTAATTTAATAACCTAATTTATAAGTCACTTTTAAAAAGTGCTTATATTGAAAAAAAGGAACTTTATTGTTAATTTTCACTTGGATTTTCATATTTTGAATTGCAAAATGCTCAAACCCTCTTGGGGCTGAAATGAAGATTTGTTTGTTGTAGGAGCTTGGCTAGGCAGATCTCCACAAGATCAGTCTCATTGGATTCATATCAATATTTCTCCTCTTAGTTGATGGTTTCAATTTATTTGGTGAGGTATTCATTTATTTCTCTCTATTCTTGGTTTTTACCAAACATGTGAGGTAGGGCTTTTTGGTTTACTTATTTTTAGTCCATTTTAATCCATTCTTTCAATTGTTAAATGTTAGGGAGCAAAGAACTAGTGTTCACCTCCATTTTCATGCAATTCTAACACTCTTTTGGATGAGTGTGAGTATTTTATGTTTTCAAAATGTGGGTTAGAGGGTTTTCCTACTATTATTTTGTTGGATTTCTATGAAGTGTTTGGATCCAATAATTTATTTGAAAAGTGTGATCTTGGGTGGTTTTAATTTCATATGTTTTTGACAATGTTAAATTTTTAGTGATTTTTGCATCACCTCATTTTGTGTGCCACATAATTTTCTTGGATATTTCTTGGCCTTTTTTTCTTGTTTGTGGATCTATAATGTATGTTACGTTTCCAATTTGACCATGGTTTCTCTTTGCAACATTGAGATTTGTGTAGAATCCATACTGCTAGATTTAAGCCGATTGAGTGAGTTCATAATGTTGGTGTTTTGTTGCCTCTTTAGGATTCATATAAAATATGTACTCTTGGATTTATGTCAATAGTGTGATATTTTTTACTTGTATAATTTGTTGCATTTCTCCTATCCAACCCTTGCCTTAATATTACTTAATTTATTGTGGATGGTTGTGCCCACACATGAACACATGCGCATATGTATATCGAGATCTCGTGAGACCCAAAATCCTGGACATAGGCTGATTGAGAAATTTGATCATTTGGGGATTGGGTTAGGAACTTGTATTTCCTATGGGAACTCATCATATGATGACAATAGGTATGTAGGGTATGTAGTGGAGTGGCTTCTCTCATGTACCCCATCCTAAAAGTGGCCGACAAGGTAACATAAAGAGGTTTTAACAAGTGATAACCAAAACTAACAAATGGAAAAAAAATAAACTTAATGAAAGATAATATTATGGAACACCTGGCCTCCTAAGGGAGTTGATCAAAGGTGTGCGCATTTGGCCTCTCAAGGGAGTTGATTGAAGACACAATATCTAGCCTCCTATGGGAGTTGATAGAAGATACATTCTAAGTCTGGCCTCCTAAGGGAGTTGACCAAAGGCTCATAGTACTTAAACTACCTAATGGAAAGTAATAATACTCCACTTGAGTCCCTACAAAGTTATCTTATAGTGAGTTTGACCATTGACCTAATGTACTACATTGTCTTCATCACCATGTAGATGTTGGTGTCATACTTTATTGTGTTAGCCTTGGGTGTTTTTCTTATGTGATTGTGGTTGGTTCATTACCTCCATCAACATGACAAGAGTGGGCCTATAGGTTACCATGTGGTTGGGAGGCATAGGTGGGAAGGGCTAGAATAGGTTATAGTCAATTTGCCTCTAGAGACCTAGAACCATTTTAAAATTATAGGGCTACAAACCCAGTGCCCTAGAATAGTAGGGGTAGGGTGGTGCATGTAAAGGGAATCTATAGTTGGGTAGGGATATTGGTTAGAATAGTAGGAGGTGGCATAGCCCATATAATAGTAGGGGTTTATTCACTTTTCTTTAAGAAATCACATTGCATCCAACCTCAAAAAATGGGCTATCTTCACTTACATTGAAGTGGTTACCCTATATTTATAAGGGCCCACACTTGACTATAGTTGGCTCTCAACCTATAGAACTATTGGGGACTAGTGTATAGAGATGGTTTATTTCTATTTTGAGGCCAGTGGTAGATATTCACTTGGTACTTCTATGTATCTGGAGTATGTTCTCTTTTGATTTATGTTTTACTTTGGATGCATTGATAATCATGTTTAGATGTTGTTTAGTATGTTACTTGATGCATTCCTTTATCATGATGTTGTATCATATTGGTAGATGATGTTTCTTACCACTACTTAGGATTACTAATGTTATTTGTAGATTAGCATGTTGGATGTACTTGTTCTTATGATGTTAATTGATGGTTACTAGTAAGAACAATCTCATGTGACAATTCCAACTATCTTGTTGGAAATTTGAGATTCATTCTTGGGGGTATGGGTTGGGCTCTTGAGGTCACATGATGCCACTATGATAGGGAGGAAATGAGCATGATTGATTGGATTTGGTTTCATCTTATGCTTGTACTTTCCTTCTTGATATGTTGCTTAGGTCCATATATTTGTGTGGATCTTGTTTTACTTCATTGCAATGTTATTTATCATGGTTTAGAGTAGCATCTTGTTTATGTGAATCATCTATATCTTTTCTATGCATATGGTACTCTCAAGTGTCTTTTCCTTCAGTTTGGTGGTTCTAGTACTGCCCGATGTGGAGGTTCTAACCTTATTTTCATCTTAGTTTAGCCTTTTTAACCTTGTTATTCTTTGGAGACACTAGGCCAACATTTCATACCATACTAGTGAAGTATCACCCTTATTTGGAGAAAGTATCATATGATATAGGTAAATCATCACCCCTAGTTGGAGGAAGTATCATACAATATTGGTGAAATATTGCACCACAATTATATGAAATATCATACAATATTGGTGAAGTATCACACCATAGTAATGAGAAGTATCGCATAACAATTGTGTGAAGTATCACACAACTTCTTAAGGAGATTTGGGCACCCTTTTGGGGGTTCTTGGCATTCTTTTATTCCTTCTTCTTCTTCCTTATTCTTTCTTATACTTAAGATATATTTTATATATATCCAATGATTCATTTGAGATAAGTTCTATACCTCTTCAAGTTAAGATAAAGATATTACAAAATCTCAATGCTTTAGGAATTTAGACTTAGTTAGATTTTAGGACTTTAGGAATTTAGACTTGGCCTAATCTCAAGATGGCTATTCATGAAATCATTCATTCTCTATATATGCATTTGGTAAATCAACTTCTATGGTTTAATAATTTAAGAATCTATGTTTGGGATGTAAAATGAACATCATTACCTGGTTATTATATTAATGGAATGAACCTTGTATGTTCAATTCATCTAGATGGAAATGAATGTGGTAGTAACTGATGAATGCTTGAGGATCTTTGGTTGACTAGGGAGTTAAGTCTTCCATTGCAATCTCTTTTATGTTTGTTGTTGCATGTTTCTATGCTTTATCTTAAAATAAATAAAATGTTTATCCTTTTTTCCAAGGATCTCTAGGTGGGGCATTACATCTAGTATCAAAGCCCATGTTCAAACACTGGGATCTCTGTATATATGTTTTTGACATGGTTGATGTTATGTTTGTGTGAGTGCAAGTGTCTCCTTGTAAGCTCATGATTTATTGTTGCTGAGGTACCCACTTGAGATGAACTTGCTTATCTAGTAGCTATGACTCAAGTAAGGTGAGGAGATGGAAATTTTTCTTTCCTTGTTATGTAGATGGAATTGATGTGCCTTAGCATGGAGAGTTTCTTGTGTGATCCTCTTAGATAGAGCCACTTATTGGTGTCCATGTTTTGGATTTGAATGCCTCTTTTGTTTCTCCTTGTGGAATAAGGTGCATTATTTTTCTTGTATTCTCCTATGAGGTGGATTACTTTAAGTGCCTCTTTTGTTTCTCCTTTATCTCCACATGGGGCATTACATCTGATATCAAAGCCCATGTTCAAACATTGAGATCTCTATATATATGTTTCCCACATGGTAAATGTTATGTTTGTGTGAGTGTGATTGTATTCTTGTGAGCTCATAATTTATTGTTACTTGGGTACCTACTTGGGATGAAATTTCTTATCCACTAGTTGTGACTCAAGTAAGATGAGGAGAAGTAATTTTTTGTTTTCTTGTTATGTAGATAGAATTTATGTACCTTAGCATGGCTAATTTCTTGTGTGATCCTCAATGGAGCCACTAATTGGTGTCCATGTGTTGGCTTTGAGCACCTCTTTCATTTCTCTTTGTGGAATAAGGTGCATTGTTTTCCTTGTATTCTACTATGAAAGTAGATAAATGAATGTAATTGTAACTCATTCTTAATTTATTGTAGTAATTAGTAGTTCCCTTTTCTTAGAATAAATGAGTGTATATTGTGAAATTATTGAAAAGGAAGTAATTTTTGCATTAGATCATTTGGGTTAATGACTTACATCCCCAAATTGCTTATTTCTTAAGCTTATGAAAAGTTGCAATGGTATTGTGCATATCATAATGCTACATTGCATGGAAAAGAATCAAGGAAAATGTAGTTATGCATATGCATAAGGTCATTGATGGTATATTATCTGATGTGCATGAGTGTGTTCTCTAACAATTCTAGGAAGATGCATCCTTAGCATTCTATGGTGATTAATCCCTATTTGGTGTCTATTCTCAGTCATCACTTGTAATGTAATCTAATTGATACCTTATTTTATTTTGGCTTGAGAATTTTCTTTTACTTGCTTATCTACATGTATGGTGTGTGTCAGCATTCCTCCTCTCTTGAAGTTATGAACATTTTTTTGTTGCATTCTTTAGAAAATAGGATTCTAAGTGTTTTATCTTTCCTTATAGTTTTGAGTTGTGGATAGATGAGGTTTTTGTGATTTGATAGATTGTGTTTGGGTACTTGGGGTGCTTGGTTTCTATTCTTGGATCGTAGGTTTCCAAGAGTAAGCCTAGTCTTTGGGGGGGCGGCAGAGGCAGGGTGATGTAGTAGCTCCCCCATTTGATTTTTGAAACTCATTTTGATGGATGCTACCTTGATGATCTTTCCTTGTGATTGATATTGATTGGGACCCATGAGTGCTCTACACCCTTGGAGCGATTTATTTATGTTATTGTATCAGTTGGATTAATTTATGCTTGTGCCTAATTCATGAGATTACAATGTGTTAGATGGTTTCACTAAGGTTGTGCCAGTGGTTTCCCAGATAAATAGGTTTCACAATGTTGTTCTATGGTTACCCTGAGACATGTGCAATGATTGCACTATGTATTATTGTCCTATTGCACTAGACTAGGTTCTTACAACAATGTTTACTCATGTGTTTGACCATGTTGAATTATTTATTTATGGATATATGATGGAATTTATTGCATTATGGCTGAAGTATTTGTGATACAGATATTTATATTATTTTTGCAGTAAAATTTTATTATGATGTGAATAAATTATTTAAATAGATTATTTTAATGAAATTAGTTATATGATTATTTATGTGATTTCACACCCTATTGCTTTGACTATCTTATTATCATGCATCTACACTTGATCGAGTTATTTATTGTGCAAGACTTATATCCCTAGTAGTGGCATGTGGAGTTAGTGATTTGAGTGTTCATATTGAGCCAATGTTTTCCATGTATGGGTGACATATCCTGTTATTTAAAATAATAAACCCTCCAATTAATTGATAAATTCTAGATTTAATATGCATTTGTGATTAGACTTGTGAGTGTGTCTATGCATTTAGAAATCCGTAGTGGTCATGGATGTTATTTAATTATTGTGATTTAATAGTTTGAGGGGAATTTTAATTATTTGATGTAATCTTTATTTTATTGTTCATGTTCACTAGGAGTTCCATACTTTGAAGAGAGAAATATTCAAGCCCTCTTGGGGTTAAAACAAAGATTTGTTCATTGTGGGAATTTGGCTTGGTGGATATTCACAAGATCAGTCTAATTGAATTTGTATTAGTATTTCTCCTCTTAGCCAAAGGTTTTAACTTATTTGGCATGGTCTTCATTTATTTTTCTCCGTTCTTGGTTTTTACCAAAAGTGTGAGGTATGGATTTCTAGTTTAATTACTTTTAGCCTGTTTTAATCCATTCTTGATCTGAATTATGAATTCAGGTTACAATACCTGGTGTAGAACTTGTGGTATTGTGACTAAATTGAAAATAGTTAAAATATAATAGTAGATGTTCTACAAGCCAAAAAGTGATTCATTCATTTCAAAAAAATAGAGTTTATACAAGTTTTATGGATCCCAAGGGTTACCATTATCCCTTGGATATGAAAATTAAAAGTTCACAAACTAATTGATTACAAAATAAACTCTAACAACTATAAAAACTATTAAAAAAACCATATAAAAAGTTACATATACTTGTAGAAGTTGTAACTTTCTACTCGTAGCTTGAAATCACCAACTATCTATATTTCTAGAAAGATATTATAGAGTTCTACATTTATTGTCTAAAGCCTTAAGCATAGCACTATGACTCCTTCACCTTTTCACCTTGTCAAAGCCTAGAAATGCCTTGAAGACCTCTGAAAATGCAAAATACTAGAACATAGAAAATACTAAAAAATGGATTTCGATATTTTCTCATTTTTTCTTGTGCCAACATCCTCTGCATCTTCCTAGACTTTATTTTGATCATTCCTTTCTCTTTGAGAGGAAATGGGCCCCATTTTGTCCATACTTTGCATCAAATGTGAAAATGAAGTTGGATTTGTTCACATGTAAGCCATTTTCCTTGTTGAACAAATTATCTCGCTTTTACCACATAGTACAAATAGAGTTTCTAGTTCCTCAAATTCTTCATGACAACTTCCATAATTTGATCACTTTGAAGTGGATTGAAAACTTTTGGATTTAGCTCTATATGAGTAATTTCTTTAGCAATAGTTGCAATATCTAGTAAAGGAGGGAAATATGGCTTCAACAGTTCTACATTGAAGACTAGGTGAATACCCAAAAATGGAGGCAAGTTGAGTTTAAATGCATTTTCACCAACTTTATTTATAATCTTATAAGGACCATAATGAAGAGAATGATGCTTCATATGAGGTCCTTGTATGTTTTCATTATGGAAGTGCAACCATACCTTATCCCCAACCTAAAAAATTATGAGGAGTTCAATTCTCATCATGCCTTTGTTTATACCTTTTAGTGGTCTACTCCAAAATTTCATGAACTTGCTCTAGAAAATCATGAATTGTATCAATGAACTTCATTACTTTGTCCTTCTCCTTATCCAAACATGATACCAAGTTAGGTTGCATAATAGGAAGAGAAATATTTATTGGTGCTAAGGGTTGATATCCAAGACAAAATTCAAATGGGGCTATGGCCAGTTGAACTATGAATTGCCATGTTGTAGCTATGTTGTACATAGGGAAGGCTCTCATCCCATGTACAAGGATATTTGGAGTGATACATACGTAGGATTTGAATAATCATTGAATTAACAACCTCTATTTGACCATTTTTTTGAGGGTGGAAAGCAATAGATTTTGTTAGTTTTGTGTCCATCATTTCCCATAATGAAGACCAAATTTTACTAAAAAAGTGATTACCTGTATTTGAAATAATGCTTTTTGGTATCCCAAACATGCTCAAAAAAGAGTTTTGCAGTTTCTTCAGTAGATATTACCTTTCTACAAGCCACCAAGATTTCCATTTTTGAAAATATGTCAATTACAACATATACAAAATCATGTATATGTTTTGTGGTAGGAAAACTAGACATAAAATCCATTGAAATTGAATGCCAAGGTTTATCTGGAATAGGAAGTAGTAAATATAAACCTAGCTTACAATTTGTCGGCTTTTGCAATGGCACATGTTGTACATGCTTAAATGTATTTCATCACATCATTTTTCACTTTTGGCTAGTAAAAATATCTTTGTAGTATAGCAGTAGTCTTACCTATTCCAAAATGACTAGCAACCTTACTATAGTGAGCTTCCCATATTAACTTCTTACATTCTTCCTTGGGAACACATATTTGGCCAAAGTGATAGAGCATTCCATCTTGCAAGTAAAAATCATTCACATGCTTACCTTCCACTAGTTAAGTATAAACATCATAAAATTCATTATCATGTCCATACAAGTGGGCCCAATTTTCTATTTGGTCACCACGTGATTCTAATACCATACGTATTCTTGCAATTGGAGGCCTACTCAAAAAATATGCTACCTTATTGGTGATTCCTTTCTTATGATGAATGTTGAGATGAAATTGTTGAAGATAAGCTGACCATCTTTGATTCTTGTCATTCTATAATTTACCATGTGTTTGCAAAAATTGAAGGGGTTTGTGGTCTATGTGGATGATAGTCTCCTTTCCCTATATATAATGTTTCCATTTCTTGCAAGCTTGAACAATAGCATATAATTTTTTTTCATAGGTGGGATATCTACACATTATATCAGGAAAAGTTTCACTAAGGTAGGAAAATGGATGTCCATGTTGCATGAGGACTACTCCCAAGGCATATTTTGATGCATCGGTCTATATTTGAAAAGATTTTTGTAAATTAGGAAAAGATAAAACTAGTGCAGAACATAACCTTTGTTTTAAACTCCTCAAATGCTTGTTATTGAGCACATGTCCAATTGAATTTTTCTTTCATACCTCCTTGTAATGAATGATTCAAAGGCCAAGACAAATGTGAAAATCCAAACGCAAATCTATGATAAAATTTAGCTAACCCCAAGAAGCTATGCAACTCTATGAGATTCCTTGGAGTAGGCCAATCTTGAATTACCTAGATCTTTTTAGGATCAACATGGACACCCTCACTATCAATAAACTATCCCAAGTACTTAATAGTTTGCATACCAGAATAACATTTTTCTTTATTTGCATAGAGTCCATGGTTTTGTAATGTAGAAAGTATTTGTTCCACATGTTGCAAATGATCTTCCCAAGTTTTACTGAAAGTCAGAATATCATCTAGATATACAACTACAAATGAGTCAATGAATGGCCTAAGAACATCATTCATCATCCTCATAAATGTGGTTGGGGCATTTGTGAGACCAAAAGGCATCACCAACCATTCAAATAGTCCTTTAGATTTAAAGGAAGTCTTCCATACATCTGTTGAATCAATTGGTACTTGATGCTACCCATAATTCAAGTCAATTTTAGTGAAGAATTTTGCCCCTCTAAGTTGGTCTAAGAGATCATCTATTTGAGGAATTTGGATATCTATTTTTTATAGTGATCTTATTCAATGATCTATAATAAATACAAAGCCTCTATGTACCATCCTTTTTCTTTGCAAGAAAAATTAGGCTATCATAGGGAGATGCACTTGGATAGATATGTCCTTTCTAAATTAATTCTTGTATCTATATTTTTATCTTAGCATTCTGTAGAACTAATCTCCTATATCTTGGCTCATTAGGAAATGAGATTCCTAATATCAAATCAATAGAGTGTCTAACTTGGAAATGTGAGGGTACCCCTATTGGTAACTCAAACACATTTTGATACTTTGTTAAAATCTAACCTATTGACCTTTGTTGTTGTTTTTTGATGGACACCATGGAATGGGAATTACACAAATTTTTATTTTGTTCATCTAGATGGATCATTAATAACACAAATCTACCAATTTGGGCTATTAACCTTCTACACTATTTTTCACTAATCAAAGATGCAAAGTGTGCAGGACTTACCTATGGAATCTGGTACTTTTGTCCACCTAATTTGATTGTCACACTTTGTGGTCTTGACTCATACACTCCATGATGTTGATACATGTATGGCTGCCCCAACATAATATAATACACATCAAGAGGAGCTACATCACTTATTACATCATCTTTGAATGGTTTTATGGAATATGAAAGAAGATATTGCTTGTTTACTTGAATGTCTTGCCCTTGGCTCACCCACTCCATAGAATATAGTTGTGTGTGTGATTTTGTCTTCAAATTAAATCTCTCTACACTCTTAGAAGATATCAAATTCTTTTGACTACCACTATTAACAATAAAATGTAAAGCTTTTCCTCCTACCCAAATTTGTGAATGGAATAATCTCTCTTCATCATCATTAGAAAATACCTTTGTAGTGGCCACAGTGGCATATGGGTTAACCTCAATAATTTGGTCATCCTCTTGTTTTCCAACTTTTGTCATCTTGGGTTCAATAGCTTCTTCATGGGTTTCTATCATTAAATTCTTTATAGTTCTACAATATTTAGTGTTATGAGAGGGACTTTTATGGATTTCACACCACATACCTGATACCCCCATGTCTTCTTTACTAGTGAATTTGGATATGGTTCCTTAGATATTTGCTTTCCCATTGGCTTATTACCTTCACCTTTCTATTTGTTTCTCATTGGATTTTCCCTCCTCTCTCTTTGTTTGAACTTCTCGTCAATTTTTGATGCATATTTGAAAGCACAAGGTAATGTTTCTATATTCAAGAAATCCATTTTAGTCTAAATGTATCTATGAAGACCACTCTTATACTTCAAAAATCAATGTTTTTATGAGTCTTTGATGCCAAGCTTTGTAGGGAGATCATGAAAAATGTTGGTGTACTCCTAAACTAATTGGTCTTTCTTCTGTTGGAGTAATTACCATTGCATATATTTTTGTTTATAGGTATCCTTAGGGTAATTTTCTTGTTTTATATGCTCTAAAAATTCTTTGCACATGGGTTATCCATCATATAACATAGAAACTTCATGTCCATCCTAAGATTCTTGGGTTTCTTCAGTTGTTAAGTGTACCTCGCATGCCAACTTCACATGATTCTCAGCTTCGAGGAGGGTGAAGGTTATCTTTTCAATATCTGAGAAATTATTAACACAAAAATACCTCTCCAATTTGGACAACCAGTCATCAACAACATTTGCATCAATTTTTTCTTGAAAAGTTGGAATATCAAAATTTACTTGCACTTTGAATGGGGTTTGCTCGCCAAATTTTGAATTGCTTGGACTGGCATGTAACTCTCATTTTTCAAGCATTTGTGAAAATTGATGCATCATTTCTTCATGTTGTTTATTTAATGCCTCTTCTACCAGTTTTTTGAGGGATTCATCCATACCTTCCGATGATTTTTTTTCCATCTATGATTGTGTGCATCTCAAAGGAAGATAATTTAAGAGATCTTTCATGGCCAATCCCAACCTCCAATAAGCTGACCACATACTATGGGACATACAAGAGTGAACAAGCTTTGATACCGCTAATTTGAATTATGAATTTAGGTTACAATACCTGTTGTAGAACTTGTGGTATTGTGATGAAATTGAAAATAGTTAAAATGCAACAATAGATGTTCTACAAGCCAAAAAGTGATTCATTCATTTCAAAAAAATAGAGTTTATACAATTGTGATGGATCTCAAGGGTCACCATTATCCCTTGGATATGAAAATGAAAATTCCATGAGCTAATTTATTACAAAATAAACTCTAACAACTATAAAAACTAATAAAAACTATATTGAAATTTACGTCTACTTGTAGAAGTAGTAACTTTCTACTCATAGCTTGAAATCATGAATCATCAAAATTTTAGGAAATATATTCTAGAGTTCTACATTTATTGTCTAAAGTATTAAGTGTAGCACTACAAATCCTTTTCCCTACCAAAGCCCAAAAATACCTTGGAGACCTCTGAAAATGCAAAATACTATAACATAGGAAATGTAGAAAAAATGGATTTTGATATTTGCCCATTTTTGCTTGTGCCAACATCCTCTACATCTTCCTGGACTATATTTTGGTTAATTCTTTCAATTTCTAAATGTTAGGGAGTGGAGAACAAGTACTCTACTCTATTTTCATGCAATTCTAGCACCTAGTCAGAAGTGCATGAGTATTTTATGTTTTTAGCAAGTGGGTTTGGGGGTTTTCCTATTCTTATGTTATTGGATTTGTGGAAAGTGTTTGGATCCATGATTTTATTTTAAAAGTCTGATTTTGGGTGGATTGATACCAACAGGTTTTAATTTTGTCAATCTTTGACAATGTTTATTTTCGAGCAATTTTTGCATCACCTTGTTTTGGGTACCACCTACTTTTCTTGGATATTTCTTAACACTTGTTTTTGTTCATGGATCTAGAATGTATGTTATGTTTCCAATCCAACCATGGCTTCTCTTTGCATCATTGAGATTTTTGTACAATCCATACTCCCAAGTTTAGGCCAATTGAGTGAGTTCATGATGTTTGGTGTTTTGTTGCCTCTTTGGGATTAATGTTAAATCTATACTCTTGGATATAGGCTAGTTGAGTGATATTTTTTTTCTTTTATCATTTCGTTAATTTCTCATATCCAACCCTTGCACTAGTATTACTTGATTTAGTGGGGATGGGTGTGCCCAGACATGCACACATATGCATATGTATATTAGGATCTTGTTAGACCCAAACTCCTAGTTATAGGCCAATTGAGGGATTGTTCATGCGGGTTAGGTTGGAAACTTGCATTTTCTATGAGCACTAATCATGTGATGATGATGGGTATTTAGGGTAGGTGGTGGAGTTGCTTCTCTTGTGTGCCCTAACCCAGGGGTGGCCAACAAGATAATGTGAAGAGGTTTAACAAGTGATAACCAAAATTAACAAATAACAAAAAAATAAACTTAATGAAAGATAATATTATGGAACACTTGGCCTCCTTAGGGAGTTAATCAAAGGAAAAATATCTTTCCTCCTACAAGAATTGATCAAAGATACATTCTGAGTCTAGCCTCCCAAGGGAGCTGATCAAAGGCTTGTAGTATTTGTGCTACCTAATGGAAATTAATGACACTCCACTTGAGTCCCTACATAGTTATCCTATGATGGGTCCGACCAAAGATTTTTTGTACAACATTTTATTAATGAACATATAGATGTTGGTATCATACATGATTAGTGTGTGTGTTATCTTGGGTGATTGTCTTATGTAATTGTGGTTAGGTCATTAACTCCATCAACACAATGGGAGTGGGCCTATAGGTTTCCATGTGGTTGGTAGGAAAAGATACCTATACCATTATTGGGGACTTGTGTATAGAGATGGTCTACTTCTAGTTTGAGGTTAATGCTAGTTATTTACATGGTACTTTGATGTATCTGGGGTATGTTCTCTTGTGATTTATGTTTTACTTTGGATGTATTAATATCATGTTTAGATGATGTTTAGTATGTTACTTGATGCATTAATTTATCATGATATTGTATCATATTTCTAGATGATGTTTCTTAACACTACTTAGGACAAGTGATGTTATTGGTAGATTAGTATGTTGGATGTACTTGTTCTTATGATGTTAATTGATAGTTATTGATAGGAATGATCTCATGAGACAACTCCAACTATCTTGTTGGCAATTTGAGATTCATTCTTTCAGTTATGGTTAGGGCCTTTGAGGCCTCATGATGCCATTATGGTAGGGAGGAAATGAGCATGGTTTATTGGATTTGGTTTCATCTCATTTTTGTACTTTCCTTCTTGAGATGTTTCTTATGTCCATGCATTTGTGTGGATCTTGTTTTACTTCATTGCAATGTAATTTATCATGGTTTAGAGTAGCATATTATTCTCTTGAGTTTTTTTTCCTTGATTTTGGTGGTTTTGGTACTCCTCACTGTGGAGGTTCTAACCTTATTTGCATTCTAGTTTAGCCTTTTAACCTTGTTGTTATTCCTAGGAAACACTAGGATAGCATCTCATATGATATTGGCATTCTCTTATTCTTTATTCTTTCTTATAATTAACATATATTTTATACAAATGTGATCATTCATTTGAGATAGGTTCCAAACCTCTCCAAGTTAAGATAAAGATTCAAGAAAATCTCAGGGCTTTAGGAATTCAAACTTAGTAAGATTTTAGGGCTTTATGAATTTAGACTTAGCCTAATCTCAAGATGCTTATTGATAAAAAATTTCATGCTCTATGCATTTGGTAAATAAACTTGTATGGTTTTATCATTTAGGAATCTATGTTTGGAGTTTAAAATGAACATCATCACCTGGTTATTATATTAATGAAATGAACCTTGTATATTTAACTCATGTAGATGGAAATGAATGTGGTATAAGTGATGAATGCTTGGAGATTTTTGGTAGATGAATGAGTTAAGTGTTCTATTACAATATATTTTATGCTTATCGTTGTATGTTTCTATCCTTTATCCTTTTTTTAAACAATGTTTGTCTTTGTTTATCCTTGTTTCCAAGGATCTCTAGCCCAGGCATTACATATCTATTCATATTTTGGAGACCAAATTATTCCTAAAAACTCACTCAAAATGAGAAACATAACCTTATATGTAATGCTTCATGGTATGTGGTCATAGTAGATGACTTATATATATATATATATATATATATATATATATAGACTATTTGGTACCATATTTAGGTGTCTAGAACACAATGAGTTTGAGTATGCATTAGTTGACATGCACAGAGGCATTTGTGGATCACACTCTAGAGGCCTGACATTAGCTCAAAATATACTAAGAGCAGGTTACTATTGACCTAAAATGGAACAAGAAGCTATTAACTTTTCAAAATCTTGCGATTTGATCTTTTCTCAAGCTATAGAGCTTATACCTTTTATCACACTCTAACTATTTCAACAATAGGCCTTTTATTTGATAGGATATATTTACCCATGTTCCTGTAATGGACACAAGTTTTTCATTATTGTAATGAAATACTTTATGAATTTTCTAGAGGCAATACCTCTTACAGTAGCCATAGGTAAACCATTAGCTATGTTAATCTTGAACTATATCATTTGCAAGTATGGTATCCTATTTTTTGTCATCACATATAATGTGGGACAATTCAAGAACAAGGACCTTAAATAACTTTGTGCAAAATTCAAGATAAATCATTGGTTGTCCATTTAATATTCTCATGGAAGTGGAAAAGAACATGCATCAAACAAGACGTTACTAAAATCCCACATAGAATGGTCAATAAAATTAGAATGAACTGGAACTTTCAACTTAATCTTACTATTTTGGCATATAGAAAAAGTATTAGAACACTTACTAGGGAAACATCCTTTGTATGGAGGAAAAACACAACTTCCTATTGAGGTCAATATTCACACTCTACACATTTCTTTGAAAGGTCTTACACAAATAATTATCATAGAATATCTAGGCTACAAGAGTTGGAACTACTAGATGAATTTCACCAAGTGGCATTTGATCACTTGAGAGCTTATCAAAAGAGGATGTCAAAGAGATACAACAAGAAAGTGTGACCAAGGGAATTCTAGGTGGGTGATCTTGTTCTAAGAGAAAATCCATGGAATCAACATAATAGGATTCATAAGGATAAGTTTAAGCCAAATTGGCTTGGTCTGTAAATTATTACTAATGTCTTTGGGTTTGGATCATATCAGTTGTCAACAAAAAAAGGAAACCTATTCTGGAAACCCATCAACATCATTCATCTAAAGAAGTTATACAAATAATCTTTTGAGAAGCTTTTTGGATATACTAAAAAGTCCTAAAAAATGATAAAACATCATAAAAAGTCTTGAAAATTTATTATCCTGGTGAAAACCTAGCAATAGGCACCTTGATGATAAAAAAAAAAAACCAAAATATAAAAAAAAAGAACAAAAAGAATATAAAAAAGGGAAGAAAGAGAAAAGTTCCTTGATGAAAACCTAGTAAACAAGCATCCTACTAGCAAAAAGAGAATTCCTTTTCTTATAGTCTTTCCTTCTTTTGAGTGTTTTTCTTACACACATTTCTAGCTTTCATGTGTTACTTTATCTTGTGCATAATGGCAAGTGACTTTTATGACCCTCTCTAGGTCATCATGGATTGAAACCAATCAATGTTTTAGTCTTGGGGCAATCAATCTATACATAGGGGAAATTTCTTTAGCATCTAAGTCTAATTATCCTTGTGTTAGTTATTGTTCATCCAATTCGAGTTAGTTACCTATCTCCTAACCACTTAAGGGTTTATAAATGATACATTGAACATCAAATTTGGTAGGCATATCAAACCTATCAATGTTAAATAAAAACTAAAACATTCTTGATTTATACTAGAATTTTCTCGGTATCAATTTTTTGCTTTTTATTCTCCCATAAACAACTCAAGGATCTCTATCTTAAGGAGTGATGAAGGGGGGAATTATATTTTCTCTATTTTTTTATTGATGGTTTGGTTTCAATGATCCTAAGGGCCCAACTAAATTGGGTGTTTACTATGAGATCTTCTATCATGGGTTGAATGATCATCTATACCTTGACTCAATTTATTCAAACACTTTGGTGAGAGTGGAACTTCTCCTTTTCTGTTTGAGTAATTTCTCACTTCTATTGTGATTCATATGAATACCCTAGGATGAGAACACATGGGTCATTATGGGTAGATAAAGCTAAATTATGTCTTAGATGATGAATGATAAAGGGTAATTATAGACAAAACAATCATAATTAAATATCATAAGAAAGGAATGTAATGTGTCTAACATGCTTGTATTCAAGAAAAATTCTAGTCATCCTAGCTTATATGCCTTCATGCTTATGTTAACATGCTAAATCAAAAGGAAAGAATACTCTGGTCATCTAGGCTACTTATGCCTTGATGCTTAGGTATTCTTCTAATATTAATCAAAAATAAAAAAAGGCTAGTGTCATATTCATATCCTTATGGTATTCTAGCCAGTGACAGTTGTATTGATATTTGATTATAAAAATAAGCTAATATTCAGTGACTTAAGTCCTATATTTTCATTACATATATCTAGTATGTTAAAGTTACTCTTTATATTGAATATTGAAACTGAGAGAAACTAATCATAAAAATGAGTCATCTTCTCATTAGGCTTGCACAAGTGGTCGATCACACATCCTATTTGCAGAAAAAAAAAGATTGAACACATGTCATGATATCAAAAATATTATTGTATAATCCATACATATCATGTTAACATAGAATAAAATAGAAATTCCATGATATAACAATCATTGATCATTAAGAAAGATAAAGTGCATACATACATAACATGATATTGAGATAAAAACATCATTTAGATGTGTTGGAAAATCATTTTGCATGATGTTGAACAATAGAAATCCTTTCAGATCTCTCTCTTGAAAAGCTGATCAATGACGAACTCCACGTTTCTATATGGTTTTTTTTCAACATGTTGGATAATTCAATTGAAGATAAATGTGCATGTTCATGAGGAGGCCTTTGCTAGTTTCAACCAATTTGCACACTTGTTACTGAAATATGACCACAGAGAGAGATATGCTTTTGTATTTTTTGTTTTATTATGAATGCAATTTATCAATGAAACTATATCAGTTCCTATTTTAACCAAGTTTTTAAAAAAATAAAATAACAAAGATAAGGTAACAAGAGGTTTCAAGTAAATTGTTGAAAGGGAAATTCCTAATTAACATAAGCCAAAGTAACAACATGTCTATGAGTTAAATTATCAAAAGGATCTTGGTAAGAAAACAATGAAATTATGAATAGCACTTCCTTTACTCCACAGATGCAATTGTCGATGGGGATTTCAATAACAACTAAAAGATGTTTCACATTTCATCAAATCACGAGGCCATGGAAACTGTACTCACATGAGAAAAAATGCTATGCAAGAACAAAGATGATCCTTTCTCAAATTCATCAGAACAATGGAATTCGTTAACACAAGACAAGAACTAGAACTAAAAGATGACACAATCATAACAACACAATAAGACCATTAGCTCCATTATTACTCATGAACATGAATTCACAAAAATAACACACTCAAGAAAGAATAACTACACTGAGAATTAGAGCACAAATAGCATATATTATTGCATCAAAATAATGGCCTGGAGTACATATTACATCCATGTATTTAAAGAAAATAATTCCCTCCCTTTGTGATAGGAGTGAGAGCTCTTTGAATGCAAACTTATGCTAAAAACTAATCAAGCAGATCTAATTATGTACAAACTGACTCTCTAAATGGTGCTAAGTAGGTCTCCACCCTTCTTTATATCAATTAATGGGTACATGAGCCTTTACATGTCATTAAATAATAAAAGAATGAGAAGATAAGAAGATAGAAGTTGTGAGACAATCTAGAAGTCTTTGGAAGCTCAACCTTCTTTAGATTTTTCTAGGAGTTGAACTATCATCAAAATGTATTTATGGTGCACAAAATGCTCTAAAATAACATTTGGTAGTTATTGTCAGTGCATTGCTTCTTCAAAACTACCAGTTCACCTCTGAGAAAAGTAAACTTATCACCTTGGTGATAGGTTCCAAAAATCAAATAAATCTTTTAAGTGTCAAAATTGAATTCCAACATCTAGGTTTTCTTTCCTTTTATACCAAGAACAATGTCTAGATGTTTTCCCTCGAATTTCTCTATTATTTGTGCAACTTCACTAGCCTCTAGTAAATCTAATGCATCATAATTTTTCTTAAATACTTGGCAGTAGTTGCTTACTTCTATCCTAGTTTTTACAAAATCCTCAAGCTTGGTATCTAGTTCCAACAATGCTTATTCAATTTTGAATGCTTTTTGTACATCATATTCTGATAAATCATTTAAAAATGTGTCTCTAAGTTTTTGAACTATTGATTACACTGAGGAAAGCTTGATCTTTGACTCATCTTCAAAAATATCAAGGCTAGTAGCATTATAATACCTTTCTGCTTCCACAAATTGCTCTTGAGCTTTATCCTTTATTTGTTGGATTCCCTCTTCTAATTTCTTCATAACTTTATAACTCAAGGATATCTTCTCTATCCAATCATCTAGTTTGTCTAGCTCCTCTTCTGAGTACACTTCCATCACCATCTAGTACCTTTCTCCCTTAGTATATTTGAGTGGTTGTAGATCATTAGCCTAGGTACACACTTCATCCATCAGTCCAATATCTTAGTTTATAATAGAAACCAATTTTTTTCCATTAGTCTAGATATGGTGTAATAATTTAAAATTGCCATGTATCATCTACACTCCTCTCTCCTCAAAACTATCATGCCACTACTAACATGCTTCCAAAAAAGAATCCATCTATGGCCTCGTAAGTTTCCTTCCAAATACAGCTCCAAGAGCGATCTTAGGATTATCCAGGTTGATGGGTCCCACCACTTCATTATGGTAGCCTCTTAGTAGCTCATTCTAATTTTATAGGATTATAATCTTTGATTCCTCTTGATCCATGTGTTTCAACACTTTCGTTGTATCTAGTGTAAGATTTACCAATATCACCTCCTTCATTTAGTAATCCTTAGGAGTATTTTCTTCAGTTTGACATGACAAAGAGGAACAATAATAAATGTGAGAAGGTCTTGATCTTGATTCTTCATGATTAATACAAGTGTTCTAGCATCATCCTTCAGTGGTTCAGGCCTCCTTATTTCTTTTATCAATTTTGACATTTCCTCCTCTTCTATTAGTTCCATCTTCTTCTTTTGTTGAAACATGACCTCCTTCTTCAGCCAAGATGGTATGGAACCCAT
This sequence comes from Cupressus sempervirens, assembly GCA_028749045.1. NCBI lineage: Eukaryota > Viridiplantae > Streptophyta > Pinopsida > Cupressales > Cupressaceae > Cupressus > Cupressus sempervirens. The sequence continues at coordinate 460,198,914 of CM053792.1, forward strand.
TGTTGACATGTATTTAGCTAAAGAAGTTGGTTCCAAAGTAGGCTTCTTTCCCTTATTACTCTTCTTCAAAGTCTTCTCATGTCATGAAAGATCTTTAGAAGGAGTTTCTATGATTTATTGAGCTAAGGATCTGGCCTCTATTTCTGGGAGAACTTGTGGAGTTTCTTTTATTATTTTTGCTTCCTCAAATAATTCATCAGCATGAAGCTATTGATACTCTCCTTCCTTGGTATATTGACTACCTAGGTTATCAATAGAGGTGGAGTCATTAACCTTTTATCCATTACTATCATATCCTATGGGGTGGTAGAAGAATTTTGAGAGGCCCTTAAGGAAGAGGAGGAAATTGACTCCAATTCTCTTCTAATGGCTCATTTCTTGGAGTATCCCTTATATTTTGTCCTACCATCTTAGTGCCTACCAATATGAAATCAAAATTTGAGAGGTCAAAAATATCATCTCCTTCACCTTCTATCTCGGCTATCTACTTATGTTGTTCATCTTCTAAAGTTTCAACCTGGATAAGTTCCCTAGGGTTAGATGGAGGTGTTTGAGTTGAGCTTCTCCTTCTCTCTCCTCTACCCTCTTAGCTGATGAGTTCCCTTATTCAACAAGAAAAATTCAATTTGTTCCCCTTCTTCCTCATCCTCTTCTTCAGGAATGGTTTGAGGCACTTATGGTAAGTGAGTGCTCTTCTTCTTTAATTTCCTCCTCTTGACACCTACCACTATTATTTTTGTTTGAGCTCTCTTAAGCACCAATGGGGAGGCTTATTCCTCTGAGGTTCTTGGTGGTGGAACCCCTTGCTCTTCTTGTGGTTCTCCCTCTTATTTCTCTAGTTGTTGCTCTTGTGGTTGCTCTAGTTGAGCTTGCTCAACTAGCTTTGGCTCTTTCTAGGCTTCTACTGCTTGAGCCTTGGCCACTTTCTTCCTATCCCTAGGGGCTTCTCTTTTAATTTTACCTTTTCCTTTGTTAGTCTCAAAATACTCAACCTTCCACTCATGCTAGTGTACCATTTATGGCCTCACTGGTGATTTAGTAAAGTAGGTTGGTATGGTGACCTTCATACCTTTTCCTTTGGTTGGCTTGGCTGTAGCCTAAAAATATATGACCTAGGAAACTGAATCCATCTAAAATGGTTTCCTAACTCTACCTCATGTCTACCGTAATTATCAATGTCATCATTCTCCTCATGGCCTATTTTAGCATTCATGATGGGTCTATCATAGATCTTGTCCTTACTATACAAGGGATCCATTATCTCAAGGACATCCTTTTCTATGACCTTTAAGGGTACCTTCATGTTTAACACCCTTTTTCTAGATGTAGACTCATCCTAAAATAATCCCTAATGTAGACATCATATTCATCTATCGCATTCATCTAATGGTCTTTGAGGGATTCTTCATGTACGAACTTTCCCTACTAGATGTTGCACCATCCCAATATTATCAAAATACGGGTGTGGATTCTAGTAATATTCTAAGGGATATAGATCCCACTATGAGTTGAAGGTAGCAATGTCTTGTTTCTTCTTTACCTTGAACACTCAAATGGTGATTGGCCAAACCCAAGTCTTCTTGTGTTTTTTCCTCGCTCTATCATATGCATAAATGAGTTGAATAGCTATTGCCAAAAGTATAAGTTAGTTTCAAGGGTACATTGGGAGGTTCTTTGGACACATGAGAGTACCAACTACCTATATATAGGTAAATTTCTTGAACTAGATGTAGTAGGCTCCTACTTTAGTTGTTCTTGTTGCTACCTATATTGAAATTCATTTGGCATAATCTCCTTAGATAAATTTGATGATGGTGAATATGAATCCATCATTCACTACCTTGTAATCTATAGTTTGTAGTGATAGATTATTCTTTACTAGCTATAGATATACCACATAGGGCCAAGCATTTGCATCTTGCATGCTTCTCTTTCTATACAAACCTAGGTAGTATGTGGTTTTGGTTGCCAATAGATACACCATATAAGATGTCATTTAGATTTGTAGGTCAATCTTGACCAAGATCAGTTTCTTTTCCAAGTTGTCACTCAGGAGGGTGGCCCAATCAATATACATCTTAGCAATTCTAATGGTCTTAATGAAGTGAACCATCCATGTCTACAAGTGACCTACTATAGGGAGGTCTATGACTCTACTGAGGAGAATAATTGAATACCTGATGTTATCTTTCATGTACCCTCGGGTCATGTCCACTTTTCCTACTCTTTGGCCCAAGGGTTTCTTGTTAATTAGGAATCTAGATTGCACCAATTCCTTGGTCTCTTTCTCATTTTCTTAGTACCATATATCTACCCATGCATAGGATATTTGAAGGTATTGATCTTCACTCAAGAGGTGGAGACTTTTTCTATGTTCTTTGGTCTGAGGTCAAGGATTATCTCTCCTATGATACTCTTTATGACCTTCTCATTTGGTACATAGTGTTCATCTAGTGTCATGATTATTTTAGAGGATTGAACTAATATAGGGTGTGAAGTAGCATTCACCAACCCACTCTGAATCAATGCTGATACCACTGCTAATCTTTTCTTTAGTTTATTTCAGAGTGTCAAGAAAGCATTCTAGTTAGTGTGATCGAGTTTAGTGTCTCAGATCTCTACATTCCCTTCTTGAAATCTAAACTTTTTAGGAGCATCTTAGTACTTGAATGCTACAGGTTTAGGTGTCTTTTTTACTTCCATATATGATGATGATGTCATTATACCTTCAAAAAAGAGGAAAACATTAGTAATCTACTGTCAGAAGACTAAAATAGGACTCAACTAGGACCCAAACTATGGAAAAAGTGAGTAAAAACTAAACAAAACAAGTAAAAATTGTGAACCCCACCTTAAGCATGTTTTGCACACTAGTGCACCTAGTAAACCTTGTGCACCTATGCTAGCACACTCTAATTTTTCTCTTTGAAATAGTAGTGTATAGTTGCACATTAGGCACCTATGAAAGTTGCACATATGTGCAACTAAGTACATGCACAACTATGTACATGCACAGTGTGCTTGTGCCATGCTTGAGGGGGGTCTTGGTCTTTGTTTGTTTTTTTGTAGTAGAGGTACATACCTCTTGACAATGCACACACCTCCAAAAGGTTTTCTTTTACCTTGGTGGTCAGTAGAGCTAGAGGTATAGACTAGCAAAGTAGAAAAGTTCTCCTAGGTGCAAAGGTGTGGGAGCAAAGAGTGAGTGAAGACCAACTGAGGAGAAGAAGGGGGTGGGGCTTATATAGGCACATCCTCCTTATCCACACCTCCTAAGGTATGCACCTCTAAGGGTGTGCACATGCACAAGTGTGCATGTGCCCATGTGTGCATCCTCATGGAGAGGTGAAGTGTGTATGTGTGCATCGATCACACATGTGCATTTGTGCAAGTGTGCATATGCACATTTTATGCATTTAAGGAGTAATAACTTGATTTTTTGCCTCGGTAATCTTCTCAATACTGCTCGACTAGGCATTGAGGGATGACCTAGACCCAAGGGGGGTCCTAAGTGAATGAGGCACTAGACTAGATGCCTCATAGAGAAATTTGAAACTAAGGGGTCCCCATTTTATGACTCAAAATGAGGCATGTATTATGGGACCACAAAAAACAGCCCTGAAAAAAGGAAGAAACAAAAAAGGCATTTCTCCATTAGCATGCATCCTTCTAACATGTGTCAAGTGACAACTAGATTTTAAATATTTCAAGCAGCTTTCAAGTCCTTTAGAAGTTGAAGCTTCAAAATTTTGAATCTTCAAGCTCAATGTGTTCTTAGTGTTCCAATTTCTCATTGACCTCTCAAGGTGGATCTTATCATGGGTATCTAGAAACTTGGAGAAATTCCTTGTCTCTACAATTCTAGACATTGGGAATCCTCATAAACCTATATATGCATCACTTTCTAACCAAACTTGGAGAGTTATCAATTCCTTTGTTTTGGGTTTTCTGATAATTTTTTAAACTTGCTTCGTGGAGCTTGCATGTTTCCACTTAATTCTTCCTAGAAGCCCTTTTTATTCTTTGTATAGAATAGGAAAGCCAATTTTTATTGCATATCTATATATTTGATTATCTTTTGAAATTATTTAGAATGTTTAAATGTAACATCTTTTTTATTCTCTTTTCTTTTTTTTTTCTACCTTGACCACATTTTTGACTGTATGGCCAAGGCATTGGTGTTCCTTTCTAGATCTATTCTTAAGTTTGATAACTCTTGTATTCCTCTTTTAATTAACCTTTTAGGAAAGTCTCATGCCAAATAGTGATCATAGAAGTTCTTTGAAGAAACCCTTTATCTAAAGTGGAAATAATTAGATTATCCCTTACTACTATCAACCTAGATTAAAAAATTAACTAGATAATAAATTCTTTAAATTTGTTAAGTGTTGAGAGCTATCAATCCATGATTTTGACTTTAAGACTATAAGTCCTCTAGATCTATAGGTAAGACCTATTTTTTAGTTGGTACAAGAAAAAAAATCATCTGATTTCTTTAACAAAGAAATACCTCTTCCTTAAAGTAGAAACCAAATGGGGTGATCTTAATTATGCATCAAAAAAAATCTTGATTGTACCTAACCCCTAGACTGACAAGAAAAGATAGACAATACTTTTAAAAGTAAACACGACTGAAAGTAAACAAACTTGCAAAAAATAAGCACACATGTAGAAAGTAAATTTTAATTTATTTTTTTGAAAAATGTTTTCTATGTTAGTCTTCAAAATAATGTTTCAAAAACTGGTCATTTACTGGCAATGGAAAAAATTCCCCTTGTAAAGAACTTAGCCTAAAAGTATTTTCTCCCAAAATCTCTACAATCTAATAATGACCAATCCACAAGCATTGAAACTTGGTATGGGTGCCTAGTTTTTTCTTTTGCCTTATCCCACAAAATAACAAGGTCTAAGATTATGAAAGATTTGACCAAGGCTCACTTAACGAACCAACATTTTATGATAGCTTGATGTTTTGACATGTGTTCTAAAGTTGTTTTCCTCTTCACATCTAATTCCAAGAGATTCATCAATCTAATTTTGACTCTGTTAGCATCCTCAACATACACTCTCATTAATTTCAACACCGATATCTTGAGATTGAGTGGGAATATTGGTTCTTGTCCATAGATGAGTAGATATGGGGATGTTCCCAAAGCATTATTTATCTTAACTCTATCTTTCCACAATGCGTATTTCAATTGAGTGTGCAAATCTTTTAGATTCTCAGTGAGCAAGTGTTTTATCACTGTAATCAAGTTCTTATTGGTGGATGTGGCCCCACCATTCCCTTGGGAATAGTGATTAGATGAAAAATTTATTATAACTTGATTTTCCAATGCCCATTGAGTAACAAAAATTGACACAAAAGATGTCACATTATTGCACACTAGGAAGAATGGCATTATGAACCCAGTAATAATGGGCTCTTCCAAGAAATTAGTAATCATTTTTGTTGTACAATTTTGGAAATTTTTTGCTTCAATCTAGTATGTGTAATAACCTATAGCTATGAGGATAAACATGTATCCTATTGATGACGATGGGTTTACTAGTCAAATAAAGTCCAACCTCCACTTGGAAAAAGGGTGTACCTCAAATACTGTTGTAGTGGCATAGTTGGGTTTCTTTCCCTATTGGCACTAGTTTGACATGTGTGGCAACATCACACATGTTCAAATGTGTCCTTGAAAATTCTAGGTCAAAAATAACCCGATCTCAAAATCTAATTGGTCATAGCCTCTACTAATCCATATCTAGTGCCATACTTGTCGTGATAATGTTCCAATACCTCTCTTTCTTCTTCACATCCCAAACATTTTAGATAAATTCCCTCATAGTTATTTTTGTAAATTTTCTTGTCTTGAAGCATGTAGGATTCACATTTCATCTTGAGTCTTCTACATTGGGAACTATTCATCCATTGAAAGTATTGATTTTGAAAGAAGTAATGCACAATATTTTGATAGCACACATCTACTATTATCCCTTCATCAATATCCACTTAATATACTATGATCTATGCTTCATTTTTAATTTTGATTTCATTGTCAGCTATCATCCTAGTTAGCCCTTTTCCTCTCACTAGCTTCATTGGTTGAATTTCCAAACCAAACTCTTGTAGTATAGCCATCCATTTTCCTCTTATTTCATCTAATTCATTCTACTTCAATAATGATTTTATTGTAGGATCCAACACAATAGCATATACCTTACTCCTGAGTATGTAATGGAAAAATTTCTTGACTGTCTTTATCAGGGAAAATGTTCTTATCAAGATTGGAATAGTTTAGTTTGACATTATTTAGTGAACAAATCATGAATGTAATAGGTCTATCATCTTCTTTATCTTTCTTTTGTGTGAGAATCCCTACACAGAAATGTTTTGAAGAAAAATAATAGATTTTGAAAGGAAACACATAACCTAGACTTACAAGTATTGGAGCTATAGAGATAGCTACTTTCATATCTTTGAAAGGTTTCTTGATTTGAGGAACACATTTAGTTTTTGCTCCCTTCTTTAGTAAGTCATTGAGGGGGTGAAATATCTCAAAAAACCCACTAATGAACTCTCATACAAAATTAATCTTTCCAAATGATGATTTAAACTCTTTGTGACTATGGGGAGGTGACAACTTCATAATTGCCTTTATCCTATTAGGAACAATGGATGTCCCAAATTCAGAAATAATGTGACCCAAAATCTTTCCTTTGGTAACCCTAAATGAAAAATTCTTGGGATTATCAGATATACCATATCTACAACATCAGTTGAAAACTTCTTTTAGAATAGAAATATGAGTACTACGATCTTTTGAAAATATAGTGAGGTCATCCATATAGATAACTATACATTTATTTATCAATCCCTTGAAAGATTCATCCTTTTCTATTTAAAATGGAGCTCCTACATTGATTAATCTAAAGGGCGTTCTTTTGTATGAAAATATTCCCCATTTTGTTGTGAATGCAGTCTTTAACCTATCTTCCTCACCTACCATCACTTGGTTATATCCTAAATATCCATCTAGAAAAGACATCATGTTAGACCCATTCACAATTTACAATACTTCATCAACTGAAAGCAGAGGGTAGTTATCTTTTTGGGATGCTTGGTTAAAATTGTGAAAGTCTATGCAAAGGAATATTTCTCCAAGGCAACCCATGTAGATTGTCAAATTAAAAAAATAATCTTAGCATCAAGCAACTTCTATACTTCTTTCAGTATTAATGGCTCAAGAATGGGGTTCACTAGTCTTTGTCTTTGACAAAAAGGTTTAGCATCAAGCTTTAACAAAATATCATGAGTGATGATGTTAGGATCATATGTCCTAAATTCTTCATAACTCCACACAATGATATCTTTGTATTATGTTATTAGCTGAATCATACTTTCTCATTCTTGGAAATTGCATGCCTTTCCAATTCTCACCAACTTAGGGTCATCTTTCATACCTATTTTATATGAATCACTTTCTTCAATCCCTTTCTCTTCAACAATTCTCTTACTATGTGTTCATTCATATCATTCAAAGATATGCTCCAATTCACCATCCCCTTAGGAATAATATTATTTTTCAAATTTATGATCCTATTTTCATCTTCTAGTTATTGTCCTAAGGTTTTATATCGGGTGTACCATCAATCTCTTGTCCTTTGAATAGACTGTTGCACATAATGAAATTTAGAGTATGTTGATCATCTTGGAAGACCTAAAAGTTAATAATATTATATGAAATAGATAGGGTAGCCACCAATTTGACTAAAAACCTTTTGAGTTTCATTCTTTCAATGGTTTGTAATGCACTGGTTGAAATTGCAAGGGCATCGGCTACCATATTCCTCCTTCTTGGAATAGACCTTATGTTTAGGGCTTGAAAATATTTTGTCAAGTCCCAAACTCTTTTTTAGTAAGCAAGTAGTCTTGTATCATTATTAGAATAGATTGATTTAACCTATCTAATCACCAATTGAGAGTCTCCTTCGACTATGAGAGATTTGACATCATTCTCTAATGCAAAGAGAAGTCTATAGATCAAGGCTTCATATTCAACAACATTGTTAGTATACCTAAAGTTTCAATGATATGTAGCATAAAAATAGCTACCTTGGTATTAATTAATTCAATTTTTGTTCCATCTCCTAACTTGCATTGAGAACCATTAAACTCGAGTGTCCATGTTGGTTGTTCTTTTGGCTTCCTTGACTTGTGTTTATTTGTTCGAAGCTTTTCTTTCATTTGTACCTTGAAAGACTATTTCTTAGTGACCCATTGCATTATATCATGTGTTGGACTTGATGGGTTACTATTGTTCACCTTTGATATAAGGATTGTTTATTTCTTTTTTTATCTTGAATTTCCCTAATCAAATCTATGATTTTATCCATTTGTCATTTAGGTTGAACAACTACTAAGATCTAGCCTTGACCTTTTAGAAAATGTCTTCTTCTTAGAACTTTAATCATCCTTGGTGGGGGAGAAGATAAGCTCCTCCATTAGAAGAGGTGTCATTGTATGACACATTTAGATAGTATTTTTCCTCTTCATCATTATTCATGACTTTGCCTATATATGTCAGACCTGAATTTATTTTTGGTATTTTACTTGAGGTTTGACCATTTTTCAAGTGTATGATCTGAGTTAATACTTGAGAAATCACTTCTTGGCAATGTGAGAAGTCAAATTTTGAATGACTTACTTTGTTCAACCTACAAAATCCTAGAAGGAGAAAAATGTTTGGGTCTACTTCTTCCCCTAAGCATTGCAAATTTTAAATCATGATATCTATGAATTGAGTCACGATCTCTTCCTATAGAATAGGGTTCATTGATTCTTTATTTAGATTGTCTCATTTTTTAGTTGAAGTTACATCAAGAGTCATTACCCTATAAGAGCCCAAGTCCTATTGAAGAAATGTTATTTCATTTGAAGCATTATACTCTATGATCATTATCTTTAATTTTGGCTCAGCATCTATCTTGATCTAGTTATTCAATCGCTTCCAAGGAAATCATAATTGAGTGAAATTAGTTGAGAACCATCCTCTTAGGCATCAAATCCATTCTCTACTTATCAATAGGCCATGTGTTTACAAATTCTCCACTACATGTATGTCAATGATATCCTAAATCTAGGGGTTTGTAGTCAAGCGTATGGGAACATCTTTCAATACCCCAATAACCTTTACTTCCATTTTGTCAAGTTGAATCACAATTATATTTGTAGGTTGTGGAGTGAGTCCCAAATTATGAGCTATTGAAAGTGACATGACATTGCATGAAGCTCCTGAATCTATCAAATAATTGTGAAGGTTTCTTCCAAAAATTCTAAGATTGAGAAAGAAAGAGGGCACTTTGACCTTGTCTTTATGCATGGTAGGAATAGCCTTAGAGAGGTTAACTTGTTGTAATATTGTCTTTTTTGGTGTAAATAAGTATTTACTATGTACACCTACATAAGTTTACTTAGGTTAAAGCATTATTTTAATATTTATTTATTTAGTCACCTAGGAGTATGTGCACTCTTGTGAGTTGTCATGTTGACAAAATAGGAGTTCACACCTCTTTTATGCACATGGTGTCTACAACATAGGACTTAGCATACTAATTAAGCACATGGTTTCTATAACATCTCCAATTGAGATACACCTCATCATTCTTATCCTATCATCTAGAATGATGGATAAGACATGTGCTTAGTTGTCATGCTTATCTTATCTCCTGGCTCTTTCTAGAGACATTCCAGCTACTTCCTGAGAGGCCTTTATACATAGGCACTCCTAGTGTGTTTGGATATCACATACAATACAGAGCAATGTATAAGGACATATTTTGATATATTGATCATATTCCTTTTTGGTCTACAATTGTGCTTGTGTTTGAGTTCTACAATCTTGGGTGAATCTTGCCCTAAGGAAAATTCTTACATGGTATCAAAGCTATACCAAATTCTTATAAAAAAATGGAAGAAATGGGAGAAGGAAAAAAATCCCTAAGAGGAAGAAGTTCCCCCCATAAAAGAGAAGAAGGAGATGAGGTAGTCCCCCCCTAAAAGTATGGTGCCAACCAGTGAGAAATTCTTTGATGTAGAAGTTGATCCATGACTGTTGAATGATGTTCCTCCACTTTGGAAGAAACAATGGTAGAGGTACTAGTGAGATGCTTCCCGTAGGTGTGGAAAGAATCTCGATGATGAAAGATGTCTCTAAAACTTGGTCAAGTGTCCCTGTATTGGTATTGATGGTGGCTCCTTCCATAAATGCTAAGAAGAAGTGCAAATCAAATAAGGAGTGATGTAGAACTTGTTCCAAGAAACCAATAGTCTTCTCAAATGACAAAGAGACCTCCTGCAACTACTATACATAAGGATCCACAATCACATCAGGATGTAAAGACTAATCATGTGGAGAATGGACATAAGGGTCAGAGTGATTCCTCACAACAATTGTAGAAGGATCATCCTCATCAAAGAGAAGTGGTATATAATCAAAGAAGTCTCCCAATTTTTTTGTGTGTGACTCTATGGATAGAGCTGAAATGTCTACCAAGAAATCATCACTTGAGGCAAGAATTGGAAGACAAAGATTACCCTACTATGGTGGAGTACATGAATCGGTCACTATGGCAATAGATGAAGAATTTTCCTCAAAGAGAAGATGAATATCATCAAGGATGTCTCCCACATCTTCAATGTGAGACTCCATGAATAGGTCTGCAATGGCGAGAAGGAAATTGTTACATGAAGGTAAAGTAGGAAGACATAAAGGGTCTTACTACACTAAATCTAAAGCATCTATGGCTGAAATAGGATTAGTAGGAGCAATAGGAGCATCTGGAGGTGTGATCATATCTGGAGTTGAAGAAACCATAGCTAGAGTGACTGGATGTAGAATGTCCTCTAGAGATGGAGGAACACATGGATCTCCACATGCTTCCCAAATAGACATCCAAATATCATAAGGAAAACTTGTCATTATAAGAGGATCAAAACATTCCTTACTCATACTATTATATAGAAAGCGACTAAGGTGCACAAGATGTGTCCAATTAAAATGTGGTGGCAATGAATAGAGATAAGGAAGCAATTCTTGATGGTCTCTTAGATGATCAAGTATCAAAGAACTCCATTTGTGATAGTTCCTTGTTGTCAACTATGGTCTAATACCAAACTAACAAATCTGATGAGACTCCATGAGATCAATCAAAGAACTCCCAAAGAATCAAAGAACCACCCCCCCCCAATGAATGATTTAGGCACTTGGTAGCCACTTGCCAATTTAGGGCCTATTTCTGAAAGAAATATTTTTGTCCACAAAACCTATAATATGATTACATATCTACAAAGTAGACAAAAAATATGCACTCTCAAAAAAAATGAAACCTGATTTGGAGTCCAAATGAGCCCTTACTAAGCATTTTAAGTGACAAAAATTGTAATTTATGAGTTGCAAAAAAATTCAGGAACAGAGATCTCAAACCACTTGCACCAATGTGTAGATCATGGAATTCTATCCCAAAATAAAAAAATTGCTCGCAAAAAGGAGTCCGTATGAGGGAGCTATCGCTATTTGAAAATCACTGCTACTATGTTTTTTTTGAATCGTCGTTGTCTCACCTCCAAAAATCAAATGGCTCTAGATTTTGCCTCAGATGACTGATTTGGATGAAACAAAATTAAATTTGAGGATTTTTTGACCTTCTGAATGTGATGCAAATATCTAATTTGCACCAACAAGCTTCAACCTTCGCCTAAAAAAAATCTCTCATATGGCCCGATGGCCAAAAAAATTTTGAAAAATAATTCAAATTTGAAAAAAAAACCAAAGATGTAGATGAAAAATGTAGATCCAAAAATTAAATGTACAGATCTGAAATGATCATACCAATTGTACAAATCAGTCCTTTAGGTGCCGATTTGGAAAAAAGTTGCCTCACAATTGACTTTGGCCTAGGGTAGGCAACTTTATAGCTGATTTTCACTGAATCAGTGTTCCAGACACAGTGATGAGGTCAGATCTAGTTCTAGACACTCCCAATTTCTGTGATACTCTAGATTCAGGCTGAGGTGTTGAAGCAAGAAGATGGTCTTGAAGGGCTATGTGTAGAGAGATTCTCTAAGAGCTCTAATACCATGTAAGAATTTTTCTTAGGGAAAGATTCACCCAAGATCATAGAACTCAAACACAAGCACAACTGTAGACCAAAAAGGAGTATGATCAATCTATTAGAGTATGTCCTCATACTTTGCTCTATATTTTATGTGATATCCAAAAACACTAGGAGTGCTTTTATATAAAGGCCTCTTAGGAAGCACCTAGAATGTCTTTAGAAAGAGCCAGGAGATAAGATAAGCATGAAAACTAAGCACATGTCTTATCCATCATTCTAGATGATAGGATAAGAATGATGAGGTGTATCTCAAGTGGAGATGTTGTAGACACCATGTGCATAAAAGAGGTGCGAACTCCTGTGTTGTCAACATGAAAACTCACAGGAATGCACATACTCCTAGGTGACTAAATAAATAAATATTAAAATAATGCATTACCCTAAGTAAACTTAAGTAAGTGTGAATTGTAAATACTTATTTACGCCAATATTTTTCCAAGGACCTAGCCCAAACATTGCCTTTGTATGATCAAGAGTTTTTAGAAATGTTTCCCTTTAATTAGGGTAGCTTTGTAGCATATCAAACATAGAGATAGTTTCTTTCATCCTTTTCAACTCTTTAATTGCACTATACTTTTTAGTTGATCAAGTAGGATTCTTCAGTATTGTAGGTATATTTCCTTGGTTCTAATTTTTTTGTCCAACATAGGGTGCTTTAGTATGCACTAGGTTTTTATTTTCTCTTGGATCTAGAGGCATTGGTTGCAATGCAAGAGGAATCCCAACAATCATGGGTTCCCTTCGATTTCATATGTTGTAAGTATTTTGATTATCATTCTAAAAAGTGAACATCTCTATTGGTTTGTTGTTTGATTCCTAATTCAATAGAAAGAGAAGTTCTTCATTGACTTGTTCCATCATCTTAGTACTTTGTGGAGAGTCATTAGATTCTAACAACATAGCATTGAACTACATAGGGGGCTCATTATTAGTGCATTGTGAATTCTAGTTTAATTCTTGGTTTCCATTGAAATATGAGCCACCATCATTGGGTATATTTGGATTGGTATCAAGTTGATTGATGTTGATAAATTGAACATTATTATTGCTATATGCAGGGATACTTCAAATTCTTGGATGGGTATTCCATTGCTGATTCTATCTTTGGAAACCTTTTTTGTGATCTAGAGGGTTGAAAATATTCCCTACATTGTTATTTCCATTGAAATTTTGACCATAATTATTATTGTAATGGCCTCCATTCATTCTTTGGAAGTTATTATTCTTCCCTTGTGATAATCTTAGATGGGTTAGCTCATTGCTTATTTTAGATATGATCTTCTTCATTTCACCTAACTTGATTGTGACATTATTTTCTACTTTAGCAAATGGTGTTACTTTTTTCTCAAAGAAAGAAGCTTTTGGAGCTTCATACCTTGGGTAGGTTATGGTTGGAGATGACACAACTAGTGCCTATTATAGTGGAATGGGCATTAATGGAATGAATTGACTAAGCATCACTTGCACTTTGATAGGATATGTTGCTAGTTTTGTATCAGCGTGAATCAGAACCATTACCCCCCCCCCCCACTAGGATCGACATGTTTAGTAAAGGTTACTACTTCTTTGAAGACCTTTTCTAGTGTATCAATATCTATGGCAAGCAATCTCCTTAGGAAAATAGCGATGAGGTAGTTAATGGCATTAAGATAAATCTAAATTGCAACTTCAACTAGTATAGTGTAGGGTTTTGTTGTATGCCATGTGAAAGTGATGATTGAAACATGAAATGGTTTTTGTTGGATCCCTTTTTATTGATATGAACTAGTGGTGTATCATAATCAAGTTGATAAATGTTTTGAATTTATCTAAGAATAATTTTTCAAAGGCCATCTAGTTCTAGATACATCCTAGTGGAAAATTCATGTACCACTTAAAGGAAACCTCTCCCAATGTGTGTGGGAATAAATGGAGGACCACATTCTCTTGTTGAATCTACTTTTGATTGCATAGTTATTTGAAAATCTTGAGACAATCTTTAGCTATCCTTTTTTCTTCATAAAAGAACCTCGGGAAAATTTTCTAGGGTTCTTGGGAAGGTCATTGAGTGCACCTCATAAAATGATTTGTGAATCTACTACATTTGAAAAGAAGGCTATTGGTTGTGGATTAAGTGGAATAATAGCTGGAGGTAAGTTTCAATGTGGAACTTAGGAAGATGATGATTTTTGGAATGGAAGTAGTTGAATTATTGGTATCCCCTTGTCACTATGAGGCTTGCAAAAGTGACTGAGTTTTAGGAACTCATGTCCATTGGGTGAAGACCTTAAAGCTCACTAAAATGAAGATAGTGGATCATGATTTTCCAATTTGTGTTAAATCTAAAAAATCTCACCTTTGGAAAAGCACACCTCTTCAAAAAAAATTGCACCTGCACACCTTCTAACAGTGATAGATTTGGAGAATTTTTTCAACATCTAAAAATTGCAGAATTTTCAAACAACAACTTGGATTTTTTGGGCATAATGGTTTTGGGCCTTCCTTCTAGTGCTAGATCTATTGAGTTATCATTTTGCATGATGTTGAATGGAAGAAATCCTTTTGAATCTCTCTCTTAAAAAGATGATCAATGACAAACTCCAAGGTTCCAAATGATTATTTTTGAACCTGCAGGGTAACTCAATTGAAGATAAATGTGTATGTTTATGAGGAGGCCTTTGTTGGTTCCAACCAATTTGCACACCTATTGCTGATATATGACCACAAAGAGATATATTTTAATATTATTTTTTTATGATGAATGAAATTTATCAATGCAACTATATGAATTCATATTTTAAATAAGTTTTTTTGAAAATAAAATAACAAAGATAGGGTAACAAGAGATTTTAAGAAAATTGCTAAAAGGGAAATTCCTAATTGACATAAGACAAAGGAACAGCATGTCCGAAAATTAAATTATCAAAAGGATCTTGGTAGGAAACCAATGAAATTAGGAGAAATTCTTCCTCAAATCTACTAATGAAATCATCAATGGTAACTTCAATAACAACCAAAATATGTTTCATGTTTCATCAAATTGTGAGACCACGAAAAGTGTGCTCACACTAGACAAAATGCTATGCAAGAACAAAAATGATCCTTTCTCCAATTCATCACAACAACAAAACAATTTATCATAAGGAAAAAACTAGAACTAAAAGATCACACAATCATAAAAATAAAATAAAATAATTGGCTCCATTATTATTCAGGAACATTCTTTCACAAAAGAATACACTCTGGTAAGAATAATTACACTTAGAATGAGAGCAACAATAGCATATATTATTACATATAAATAATGTTATAGAGTAAATATTACATCCATGTGCTTAAACAAAATCATCTCCTCCCTTTATGCTAGGAGTGAGAAAAGCACAACTATGCACCTTGGTGATAGGTTTCAAAAATCCAAAAAATCTTCTAAGTGTCAAAACTAAATTTCTAGCATCTGGGTTTTCTTCCCCTTGAATTTTTTCTACTATTCCCACAACTTCACTAGCCTCTATTAATCCTAATATATCATATTTATTCCTAACTACTTTCCGATAGTTTCTTACTTATATCCTAGTTTCTACAAAATCCTCAAGCTTGGTGTCTACTTCCAACAATGCTTCTTCAATTTTGAATGTTTGTCATACATCATCTTCTACCAAAGAATTTTCAAATGTGTATCTAAATGTTTGAACTATTTATTATACCAAGGAAAGATTGATCTTTTACTCATCTTAAAAAATCTCAAGGCTAGCAACATTATAGTACCTTTCTACTTTCAAAAATTACTCTTGAGTTGTATCCTTTATCTGCTGGATTTCATCATGTAATCCCTTTGTAACCTTATTCCTAGAGGATTTCTTCTCTATTCAATCATCTAATTTTTCTAGCTCCTCTACTAAGTATACTTCCATCAACATCCAATACCTTTGCCCATTAACAGACATGAGTGCTTGCAGATTGTTAGCCTAGGTATGCACTTTATCCATCAGACAAAAATATTGGTTTGTAATGGAAACTAATTTGTTGGCATTAGTTTTGATGCTTCAATAGGTTCAAATTACCCTATATTATCTACACTCATCTCTCCTCAAAACTATCACACCATTGCTGAAATGCTTCTTCCAAAAAATAAATCCATCTGTGGCCCCATCCATTTCCTTCCAAGTACAGCTCCAAGAGTGATCTCAAGATTATCTAGGTTGATGGATCCCACCACTAAATTCAAGTAGCCTCTTAATATCTCATTCTTCTTTTGTAGCATTATCATCTATGATTCCTCCTGATACCTATCTTTGAACACTTTCTTGACGCCTATAGTGATCAACAATTTTGTTGTATCCACCATGGGCTTTCCCAATATCACCTACTTCATTTGGTAGTCCTTAGCAGTTAGCTCTTCAGTGTCAGCATCAAGAAGAGGGGTGATATGTGTTATAAGGTCTTGATCTTGATTCATCATGATGAATGCAATTTTTATATAATCACCCTTAGGTGGCTTAGGCCTCTTTATCACTTTTATCAACTCTTTCATTCCCTTATCTCTTGTTAGTTCCATCTACTTCTTTTGTCAAAACATGACCTCCTTTTTTAGCCATGATGGTGTGGTCCACATTGGTGACATGTATTTAGCTAAAAAAATTGGTTCTAAAGTATGCTCCTTTCCCCTATTAATCATCTTTGAAGTCTTCTCATGTTGAGGAAGATCTTCAGAATATTTTTTTGTGATTTGTTAAGCTAAGGATCTAGCCTTTGTATCTAGGGGAACTTGTGTAGTTTCTTCTACTATCTATCCTTCCTCAGATACTTCATTGACATAAAACTATTTATACTCTCCTCCCTTAGTATATTGAATTTCTACTTTTACCTAGGTTTTTGGAGAAGGTGGAGTCACTGAAACTTTATCCATTATTTCCATATCCTATAGGGGTGGCAGAGGAAGTTTGAGAGTTCCTTGAGGTAGAGGAGGAAATTGACTCCAATCCTCTCCTAATGGATCATTTATTGGAGTATCCCTTATATTTTCTCCTACAATCTCAGTACCTATTAGTATGAAATCAAACTCTAAGAGGTCAAAAATATCAACTCCTTCACCTTCCATCTCAGCTATCCACTTTCATTTTTCATCTTTTGAAGTTTCAACCTAGATAGGTTCCCTAGGGGTAGATGGAGGTGTTTGAGTCAAGCATCTCCTTCTCTCCTTCTCTACTTCCTTAGCTGAATGAGTTCACTTATTGAAGAGGAAAAAATAAATATGTTCCCCTTCTTCCTCATCCTCTTCTTCGAGAATGGTTTTTGGTACCTATGGTGAGGGAGTGCTCTTCTTCTTCAATTTCCTCCTCTTGTCACCTACCACCATTATTTTTTTTGAGATCTCTTAGGCAGAAATGGGAGGATTCTTCCTCTAAGTTTATTAGTTATGGGAACTTTTTCTCTTATGGAGGTTCTACCTCTTATTTCTCCAGTAGTTTCTCTTTTGGCTTCTCTAGTGGTTTCTCTAGTTGAGCTTTCTCAGTTAGCTTTGGCTCTTGTTAGGCTTTTGTTTCTTGGGCCTCAACCACTTTATTCCTCTCCCTAGGGGATTTCCTTTCCCTTTTATCCTTTCCATTTTACTCTAACAATACTCAACCTCACACTCATGTTGGTGTACCATTTTTGGCCTTATTGGTGATTTAGTAGGGCAGGTCAGTATGGTTACCTTTTTACTTTTTCCTTTTGTGGGCCTTGTTGTAGCTTGGAAAGATATGGCTTGGGATGTCATCATTCTCCTCATGCTCTATTTCAGCATTCATGATGGGTCTATCATATATTTTATCCCTATTGTACACGGGATCCATTATCTCAAGGACATCCTTTTCTATGGCCTTTAAGGGCATCTTCATGTTTAACACCCTTTTTGCCAGATAGAGACTCATCCTACAATGGTCCTTAATATGGATATCATAGTCATTTATCACATTCATCTAATGGTTTTTGAGGGCTTCTTCATGTATGAAATTCTTCCCCAGTAGATGCTGCACCATCCTAATATTATCAAAACATGGTCATGGAGTTTGATAATCTTCTAAGGGATATTGATCCCACTCTAAGTCAAAGGTAGAAATGTATTATTTTTTCTTTATCTCAAACACTCCAATGGTGTGGCCAAACCTAGGTCTCTTGCATTGTTTTCTCACTATCATATGCAGAAGTGAGTTGATGAGCCATCTCCAAAAGTATAAGTTGCTCTGAATGGTACCTTGGGAGCTTCTTGGGCCATAAGAGAGTACCAAATACCTAGAGATAGGTAAATGTATTAAACTAGATGTAGTAGGTTCCTACTTCAATTATTCTCTTTGCTACCTCTACTAACATTCATTTGGCATAATCTCCTTCGATGAATCTAATGATGGAAAATATGAATCCATCATTCACTACCCCATATTTAACACTTTGCAGTGAGATATGTTTCTTTACCATATGTGGATATACCACATAGGTCCAAGTATTTGCATCTTGCATGCTTTTCTTCCTACGCAACCCTAGGTAGTCTATGGTTATGGCTACTAGTAGATACAACATATAAGATGCCATGTATAATTTTTGGCTAGTCTTGATCAAGATTAGCTACTCATCCAAGTTGTCACTCAGGAGTGTGGCCTGATCAATCGACATCTTAGTAGTTATGATGGGCTTAATGAAGCACACCATCCATGTCTATAAGTGATCTATTGTAGAAGGTCTATGACTCTGCTAAGTAGAAAAATTGAATACCTAATGTCATGTTTCATGTACCTGAAGATCATGTCCACCTTTACTACTCTTCAGCCCAAGGGTGTCCTATCAATAAAGAATGTAGATTGCTCCAATTCCTTGGCCTTTTTCTCATTTTCTCTATACCATATGCTTGCCCCTTCATAGGATATTTGAAGGTATTGGTCTTCCCTCAAGAGGTGGAAATTTTTTTTCTATGTTTTGTGGTCTAAGGTTGAGGACTATGTCTCTTGTGACACTCTTAACGACCTTCTCATCTGGTACGTAGTGTTCAGTCAATGTCATGATTAGTTTAGAGGATTGAATTGATGTAGGGTGTCAAGTAGCATTCACCAACCCACTCTAAATCTTTGGTTTATTGGAGAGCATCAAGAAATCCTTCATGTTAATTTGACTGAGTTTTGTGTCTCGAATCTCTGCATGCCCGTATTAGAATCTAGACTTTTTAGGAGCTCTTTTGTACTTGAATACTATAGGTTTAGGTGCTATTTTTTCCACCATATATGATGATGATGCAAATATACCTACATAAAAGAGGAAAATATTATTAATATGATGTCAGAAGAAGGACTCAACTACGACTTGAACAATGGAAAAAGTGAGTAAAAACTAAACAAAAGTAGTAAAAATTGTGAACTCGCTAAGCATATTTTCCACACTAGCACACCTACACAAGTGTGCTAGTGCACTTTAATTTTTATCTTTGAAATAGTAGTGTCTAGTTACACACTATGCACATGCGTACACACACAACTACGCACATGCATAGTTTTTTTGTGCCATGCTTGAGGGGGGTCTTAGTCTTTGTTTGTTTTTCTATTGTAGAGGTGTGCACCTCTTGAGGGTGTGTATATATGAATGTGTGCATGTGTGCACCTCCAAAAGTTTTTCTTTTACTTTGGTGGTTGGTAGAGCTGGAGGTGTGGACCAATAGAGAAATGGAGTTCTCCAAGGTGCAAATGTGCAAGAGTAAAGGGTGAGTGAAGACTCAATGAGGAGAAGAAGGGGGCATGGGGCTTATATAGGCCTGGTCTCCTTATCCACACCTCTGAGGGTGTGCACATGCACATGTACACATCCTCGACGAGAGGTGAAGTGCACATGTGTGCATTTAGCACACAAGCACATGTGTGCAAGTGCACATATGCACACTTTATGCACTTAAGGAGTAAAAAATTAAATTTTCACCTCTATGTGAGAAGGTCCTAATCTTGATTCTTTGTGATGGAGGAAAGTGTTCTTGCATACACTTAGGTGGCTTAGACCTCTTTATCACTTTTATCAACTCTATCATTCCCTCCTTTTCTATTAGTTCCATATACTTCATGTAAGGAAACTTGCAACAAGGAATATAATCATTTCTAGATAACTCATAATAGATCTAAAATAAATATGTAATTAAAATCCACATTCAAAAGAATAAACAACATACCCACAAAAATTTGACACAAGGTATATCCTGGGAAACCCTCATTGAGGGAAAAAAATCCAACCTCTAAAAGCATCCATCACCATGTATTATTTAGCAAAATTGCCATTGCAATACAACCATGGAAGCCTTTAAATCTATAGCCACAACCAAGTGATCCATGTGAACAATCCATGAATCCACACATCCCATGCCATGCTTCTAACATTCACAAATGCTCCCTTGGCTAACCCATCAAGCCTTGTCTTGCTCAACTCTTTCCCTTTTTGTCTTCTATCTTTTTTCTTTTTACCTTATCTCTACAACTACCCTTGTGGTTGATTATATAGTAGCAAGTCCCACAAAACCACCAAGTGGTATTACATAAACCATGTGCTACCTAACCTATTGACCCCACATTTAATATTAGAAATTTCATTATTTTCTCCAATATTAAAAAATTACATGAAATATTATCATAGTGTTATAACATAACCTATCAAGTATATCCCATGAGAATCTTTATATGTTGCACATCCATCTAGGTGCAACATTACATAATAAAATAAAATATAACAATATAACAATATTATGCAATGTGTGCAACACTCATTATCTCAACACTTTGTTTTTCAAAACATGACCTCCTTCTTCAACCATGATGGTGTGGTCCCCATTCATGACATGTATTTAGTTGAATAAGTTAGTTTTCAAGTAGACTATTTTCCCTTATTACTCCTCTTTGGATTCTTCTCATATCAAGGAAGATCTTTAGAAGGAATTTATGTTCTTTTTTGGGCCAAGGATCTAACCTCTATATCTGGGGGAACTTGTGGAGTTTCTTTTGTTATCTATCCATCCTTAGGTACTTCATCAACATGCAACTATTGATAATCTCCTCCCTTAGTATCTTGATGTTTTGCTTCTAACTAGGTTGTAGGAAGAGGTGGAGTCATTGACCCTTTATCCATCACTACCATGTCCTTTAGGGATGGCAGAGGAATTTTGAGAGGTCCTTGAGGTAGAGAAGGAAATTGGCTCCAATCCTCTCCAAATGGCTCATTTGTTGGAGTATCCCTTATCTTTTCTCCTACCATCTCGGTGCCTATCAGCATGAAATCAAAATCCAAGAGGTAAAAAATATTATCTCCTTCACCTTCCATCTCAACTATCCACTTCTCTTGACCATCTTCTAAAATTTCAACCTGGATAGGTTCCTTAGGGATAGATGGAGGTGTTTGAGTCAAGCTTATCCTTCTCTCCTCCTCTACTACCTTAGCCAAATGAGTTTACTTATTCAAGGGGAAAAAATCAATTTGTTTCCCTTCTTCCCCATCCTCTTCTTTAGGAATGGTTTATGGAATTTGTGTGAGGGAGTTCTCTTCTTCTTTAAATTTCCCCCTCTTGACAACTACCACCATTATTTTTTTTTAAGCTCTCTTAGACACCAAAGAGATGACTTCTTCCTCTAAGGTTCTTAATGATGGGACCCATTAATCTTTTGGAGGTTCTACCTCTTGTTTCTCTAGTTTTTGATCTTGTGGTTGCTCTGGTTGAGCTTGTTGTTTTGGCTTTGGCTCTTGTTGAGCTTTAGCTGCTTGGGACTCAGCCACTTGCTTCCTTGCCCTAGGGGCTACCTTTTTCCTTTTACCCTTGCTCTTTTTAGTCTCAAAATACTTGACCTCCCACCCATGCTAGTGTACTATTTCTAGACAAGGTGATCATTTAGAAGGGTACGTCAATATGGTTACCTTCATACCATTTCCAAAGGTGGGCTTGGTTGTAGCCTAGAAATATATGTCATGGGGAACTAGATCCATCTAAAATGGTTTTCTAATCTATTCTCTTGTAAGCTCTACTACATGTTTGCCTTGACAATCAATGTAATCATTCTCCTCATGCCCTATTTTAGCATTCATGATGGGTCTATCATATATTTTATCCGTGTTCTACAAGGGATCCATTATCTCTAGGACATCCTTTTCTATGGCCTTTAAGGGTATCTTCATGTTTACCACATTTTTTTCTAGATGTAGACTCACCCTACAATAGTCCCCAATGCAAACATCATAGTCATCTATCACATTCATTGAATCATCTTGTAGAGCTTCTTCATGTATGAATTTCTTCCCCACTAGAGGTTGCATCATCCTGATATTATCAAAATATGGGCTTGGAGTCTAATAATCTTTGAAGGGATATTGATCCCACTCTAAGTTGAAGGTATGAATATCTTGTTTTGGCTTTACCTTGAAGGATCCAATGGTGATTGGCCAAACCCAGGTCTTCTTGTGTTGTTTATTCAACCCATCATATGTAGAATTGATTTGATGAGTTATCTCAAAAGGTACAAGTTGGTCTAAAGGGTACCTTGGGAGCTTCTTGGGACACAGGAGAGTACCAGCTACCTGGAGATAGGTAAATGTCTTAAACTAGACGTAGTAGGCCCCTACTTCAGTCTATTTGGCATAATCTCCTTCAATGATTTTGATGATAGCAAATATGAATCCACCATTCATTACCCTATATTCCACACTTTTTAGAGAGAGCTTCTTCTTTACTAGTTGTGGATATACTACATAGGGCCAAGCATTTGCATCTTGCATGCTTTCTTTCTTGTACAACCCTAGGTATTCTATGGTTCTAGCTTCCAATAGATACACCATATAAGATGTCATGTAGAATCATGGGTCAGTCTTGCTCAAGATTAGCTACTCCTCCATGTTGTCACTTAGGAGGGTGGACCGATCAATAGGCATCTTAGTAGTTTTGATGGTCTCAATGAAGTGAACCATTCTTTTCTATAAGCAACTTGCTATAGGGTGGTCCATGACTATGTTGAGGAGAAAAATTGAATACCCAATGTCATCTTTCATGTCCCCCCAAGTCATATCCACCTTTCCTACTCTTCAGCCCAAGGGTGTCCTGTCAATCAAGAATGTGGATTACACCAATTCCTTGGCCTCTTTCTCATTTTCTCTATACCATTTGTCTACCCCTTTATAGGATATTTGAAGGTATTTGTCTACCCTTGAGAGTTGGAAAATTTTCTTTATGTTTTGTGGTCTAAGGTCGAGGACTATCTCTCCTATGACACTCTTTACAACCTTCTCATCTAGTACGTAGTGTTTAGCCAATTTCATGACCAGTTCAAAGGATTGAACTAATGTAGGGTGTGAAGCAACATTCACCAACTCACTCTAGATCAATTTTGATACCATTTTTGATCTTTCCTTTGGTTTATTGTAGAGTGTCAAGAAAGCATTAAAGTCAGTGTGATCAAGTTCCATGTCCTGGATCTTTTCATGCTTGTCTTGGAATCTAGAATTTTTAGGAGCTTCTTGATACTTGACTACTACAAATTTAGGTTCCATTTTTTCCTCCATGGATGATAATGATGATGTCAATGTACCTTTACAAAAGAGAAAAATATTAATAGTCTGATGTTTGAAGACCAAAATAGGACTCAACTACAACCTAGACTATGGAAAATGTGAGTAAAAACTAAACTAAACTAGTAAAAAATGTTAAAAACCCCTCCCAAGCCTATTTTTTGCACTAGCACACCTAGTACACCTTATGCACTTGCATAGGTGTACTAGTGTGCTTTAATTTTTCTCTTTCAAATAGTAGTGTGCAATTTCCAATTACACATATGCACACATGCACAATTTTCTTGTGCCATGCTTAAGGAGGATGTTGGTCTTTGTTTATTTTTCTATTGAAAAAGTGCACACCTCATGAGGTTGTACATGTGTGCATGTGTGCACCTTCAAAAGGTTTTGTTTTACCTTGGTAGCTGGTGGAGGTGGAGGTGTGGACTAGAAGAGCAGAAAAGTTCTCCAAGGTACAAATTAGGTGTAGGAACAGAGGGTGAGTGAAGATTAAGTGAGGAAAAGAAGGGGAGTGTGTGTCTTATATAGGCTCACCCTCCTTATGTGTACCTCCAAAGGTGTGCACCTCTGAGGGTGTGCACATGTGTGCATTCTCAAGGAGAGGTAAAGTGCGCATGTGTGAAAGTGTGCATATGAGCACTTAATGCACTTAAGGAGTAAAAACTTGATTTTTTGCCTCTATAATATTTTCAACACTACCTAATTGGGCACTAGGGAATGACCTAGATCCAAGGGGTAGCCCTATATGATCAAGGAGCTAGACTAGATGCTAGACCAAGTGAGGAGAAGAAGGGGGTGGGCTTATATAGGCCCAACCTCCTTATGTGCACCTTTGAAGGTGTGTATCTCTAAGGGTGAACACATGTACAAGTATGTATGTATACATCCTAAGGGAGAGGTGAAGTGTTTATGTGCACACTTAGCACACATGTGCATATACACACTTTATGTACTTAAGTAGTAAAAATTTGATTTTTTCCTTTGTAATCTTCTCGACACTTCTTGATCAAGCATTGAGGGATGAACTAGACCTAAGGGGGAGTCCTAAATGATTGAGGTGTTGTACTAGATGTTTATTGATTGGGCCACCCTCCTAAGTGAGAACTTAGAAGAGAAGATGGTCATGGTCAAGACTGACCCATGATTCTAGATGACATCTTATATGGTGTATCTATTGACAACCAGAACCATAGACTACTTAGGGTTGTACATGAAGGGAAGCATGCAAGATGAAAATTCTTGGCCCCATGTGGTACATCCACAATTGGTAAAGAAGAAGCTCCCATTGCAAAGTGTGGAATACAAGATAGTGAATGATAGATTCATATTCACCATCATCAGATTCATCAAAGGAGATTACGCCAATTAGATGTTAGTAGAGGTAGCAACAAGAATAAAATTTACCTATCTCTCAATATTTGGTACTCTCTTATGTTCCAAGAAGCTCCCAAGGTATCCTTTAGACCAACTTATACTTTTAGAGATAGCTCTTCAACTCACTTTTGCATATGACAATAAGGAAACAACACAAGAATACTTGGTTTGGCCAATCACCATTGGAGCATTCAAGGTAAAGTAGAAACAAGACATTTCTACCTTTAACTTAGAGTGGGATCAATATCCCTTGGAAGATTATCAGACTCCAAGCCCATATTTTGATAATATTAGGATGGTGCAATATCTAGTGGGGAAGAAGTCTCTACATGAAGCCCTTGAAGGTCATTGGATGAATGTAATAGATGACTATGATGTCCACATTAGGAACTATTGTAGGATGAGTCTACATCTAGTAGAAAAGGTGTTAAACATGAAGATACCCTTAAAGGCCATAGAAATGGATGTCCTAGTGATAATGGATCCCTTCTACAACAAGGATAAAATCTATGATAGACCCATCATGAATGCTGAAATAGGGCATGAGGAGAATGATGGTATTGATCATCAGGGTAGACATGTAGTAGAGCTTACAAGGGAATGGATCAAGAAACCATTTTGAATGGATTAGTTCCTTAGGATATATCTTTCTAGGCTATAGCCAAGCTCACCAAAGGAAAAGGTATGAATGTCACCATACTGACCTACCCTACTAAATCACCAGTGAGGCTGGAAATGGTACACAAGGACCTCTTAGCATTCCTCTACCACCCCCATAGACATGGTAGCAATGGATAAAGGGTCAATGACTCCACCTCCTCTAAAAACCCAAGTAGAAGCAAAAAGTCAAGATATCGAGGGAGGAGAGTATCAACAGTTGCATGTCAATGAAGTATTTGAGGAAGGATAGATAGTAGAAGAAACTCCACAAGTTCCCCTAGATATAAAGGCCATATCCTTAGGCCAATAAAGTGCATAAACTCCTTTTGAAGATCTTCCTTGAAATAAGAAGACTCCAAAGAGGAGCACTAAGGGAAAGGAGCTAGCTTCAGAACCAACTTCTTCAGTTAAATACATGTCACTAATGGGGACCACACCATTGTGGCTGAAGAAGGAGATCATGTTTCAACAAAAGAAGTAGATGGAACTAATAGAAGAGGAGGGAATGATAGAGTTTATAAAAGTGATAAAGAGGCCTGAGCCACCTAAGGGTGATGCTAGAACACTTACCTTCATCATGAAGAGTCAAGATCAAGACCTTCTTGCACATATCATCATTCCTCCTCCTCATGCCAACACCAAAGAACTGAATCCTAAGGATTACCAAATGAAGAAGGTGATATTGGGAAAGCCCACAGTGGATACAGTGAAAGTGTTGATCACTATAGGCCTCAAGAAAGCTTTCACTAGTGTTGCGACAGTTTTGAGAAGAGAGAAGTGTAGATAATACAAGGTAATTTGAACCCATTCTACCATATCTAGACTAATGCTGAAAATTGGGTTTCCATTATAAACCAAGATTTTGGGCTAATGGATGAAGTGTGTACTTGGGCTAATTTTCAAGCATTCAGATCTATTAAGGGACAAAGGTATTGGATGCTAATAGAAGTGTACTTAGGAAAGGAGCTAGACAAACTAGATGATTGGATAGAGAAGATATCGTTTGGGAGTAAGGTTATGGAAGGATTACATGAGGGAATCAACAAATAAAGGTTGAATCTGAAGAGATAATTTTTGAAGTGGAAAGGTACTATAATGCCGTTATCCTTGAGATTTTTGAGATGAGTTGAAGACCAAGCTTTCCTCAATGCAATCAATAGTTCAACAATTCAAAGACACATTTGAAAATTCTTCATCACAAGATGATGTATGAAAAAAATTCAAAATTGAAGAAGCATTATTGGAACTAGACACCAAGCTTGAGGATTTTGTAGAAAGCAAGATAGAAGTAAGAAACTACTAACAAGTAGTTAAGAATAAGTATGATGCATTAGATTTACTAGAGACTAGTGAAGATGAAAAAATAATAGATAAATTTTAGGGGGAAACATCCAGACATTTTTTTGGTATAAAGGGGGGGAAAACCCAGATGCTAGAAATTTAATTTTGAGAACCTGTCACCAAGGTGCGTAGGTGCATAGGTGCACTTTTCTCAAAAGAGCACTAATAGTTTTGAAGAAGAAGCGGTGTCCCAATAGTTAACCATCAATTTCTATATTAGAGCATTTCATGCACCAGAAACACATTTTGATGCATTAGTTTATGCTATTAATATATGCTATTGGTGCTCTCATTAGTTTGATGCATTAATATATGCTAGTGGTGCTCTCATTCTAAGTATAGTGATTCTTATCAGAGTGTTTTATTTTTGTGAATGCATGTTCATGAGTAATAATGGATCCAATGGTCTTATTGTGTTGTTATGATTGTGTGATCTTTTTAATTTGGTGTTTTCCTTATGTTAATGAATTCTATTATTGTGACGAATTGGAGAAAGGATCATACTTGTTCTTGCATTGAATTTTTTTTCATGTGAGTGCACTTTCTGTGGCCTTGTGATTTGATGAAACATGAAACATCTTTTGGTTGTTATTGAATTTTTCATTGACGATTACATCAATGGAGTTGAGGAAGTTCTACTCCTAATTGTATTGGTTTCCTACCAGGATCCTTTTGATAATTTAATTCATTGACATGTTGTTACTTTAGCTTATGTCCGTTAGGAAGTTCCCTTTCAAAAAATTTCTTAAAATCTCTTATTACCCTATCTTTGTTATTTTCTTTTCAAAAATACTTGGTTAAAATAAGAAATCATATAGTTGTATTGAAAAATTGCATTCATCTTAAAACAAAAAATGCAAAATTATATCTCTTTGTGGTCATATTTTAGCAATAGGTGTGCAAATTGGTTGGAACTAGCAAAGGCCTCTTCGTGAACATACACATTTATCTTTAATTGAGTTATCTAGTGGGTTGAAAAACAACCATCCACAACCTTGGAGTTGGTTGTTGATCAACTTTTCAAGAGAGAGATCTGAAAGGATTTCTATTGATCAACATCATGTAAAATGATAGCTCAACAAGAAGCATCCCATGTAAACATTAAAAAAATATTGTGACACATGCAATGAGATCTAACCAAAATTTGTAATACTCATATATCATTGAATGTCAAGAGGGGTATACAATCAAAATGTTAAAAATGAGTGCTCAGAGTACTGTTCATAAAATCGATCTCAAAATGGTACATCAAATATTTAGTAAGGCTCTACATTTGTACAAAGAATACATACATAAATCAAAGGAAGGCTCTAGCTACAACCCTCTCCCTCATCATATGGTCAATGAGGAATAGAATCTTGAACATCAATGTGACTCAGAGGAGAAACACCTTTTCAAGCTTACAAGTATCAAGAGAATCTCACCACCTACTTATCTACAAGGATGACCCCTATGTAAGTTGTGTAGTAATATTTTTCCCAAGTTGTCAAATGTGTTCTCTCATCCCTCTCTCTCTCTATAGATTCTCTCTTAGCTCTATAACATGGTTGGATCTCTCGACTATCTAAGTATCTTGAATAGCTACTTTTAGTTGTAGGTCTACTACTTGTCTCTGGGATTCTCTTAGTCTCATCATCATCCTAGGGATAGTCTCATATGCCTAAGCCAAGGAATCATCTATAGCCTTTATAGGAGAGGCTTTGTCTCTCAACTTCTCACCACCCTACTCATCCTAGGTTTCTTGATACTATGACTTCTCTACTCTCTTCCATTGAATATCTCCTCTAACTACACCCAAGGTGCCCATCTCTCCACAAGACCTAACCCAAGAAGGTCTTTCTATCTGAGAATTTCATCTAGCACCAAGATCTAATCTAATTTCTTAAGATGGAATAACAACAAAAACTACTCTATGCTATTGAACTAGTCTCTCTTTCCTATCCTAACTACCCCTACATGATTAGTGAATTGAGGAAATGTGTAGTGAAGTACTCTCTGAATTGAGGAGTGACAACAATTTCAACAATGTAATGCCCGTAATGCTCCATCAAGGAAACCGCAAAAACTAACCTAAAGTTTCACTAAGTTTTTCAAATAGTTTTTTTTAAGATAATAAAAAATAACAGATAATACAACAGAAGCAATAATAATAAGAGATAAATATTGGAAGCAATAACTCACATACATACAACCATCATAAATATATTACATCTCCTAAGGGTCCCATGTTGTAAAATCACATCTAAGTTTAATAATATTAAATCTAGCACATAACCAAAATCCACATCATGGAATAATCACAAGTACAAATCTAATTAAATAATATACAATTACAAAATATGCCACTTGACAATAATTAGAATGCATAATCATCCACTGTATAAGTCACAGGGCAGGAAAGGCTAAAAGATTATACATCATCTCATAAGATCTCTAATAAAAAAATACAATAGAACAGAGTATAATCATCTAAAAGAAATACAAGATCAGATAGAAAGGAACATCTACACAAACACATCTAGCAATGACATCCAATTGTTGGATCTCAATGGTATAAGAAAAATGCACTACCACCCAACCTTGTGGAACCTAAATGACCCACTCCCACAGTGCTAAGGAGAAAAACTCAAGTCCCATATGAATATGAAAACACAAATCATAACTAAAATCTAGGTCAAGGAAACACCTGAAACCAAACTAACTCAAGGTACCAAGACACAAGTATCATCTAAACCCAGGGGCAACAAAGACATGTAGGAAATCTACTATGCAGATGTGCAAGTGTCATCACATGAGCCAACTTTAAGGTTACCCTAGTAGCCTCTCTAGATTTTGACCCCCTAGTATCTCTATGTGGTATTATTATCCTTTCATATAGACCATACATACTAACAAGTCAACTCTAATGTTACCCTAGCAGTCTCTCAAGATTTTGTCCCTCGAGTGACTTTGTGTGGCACCATTTCTTATTAATTTATTTCAAACCCATTTAATGAAATGTTATCACTTATTAAAAAAATCTACAGTGGGTTACCCAGGAAAGCAACCTCTTTAAGGCTTTGGCCTCCATTAAAAGCCACTTCCCAACATGACATATAGATAACCTACCTTAAACTTAGTAAAAGAAAAAGATCTCATAAGATCACTAAAATATCACTAATCAAAATCACAAATTTCATCAATACAATCATCCTAACAGGACTGGTCCAAAATCAAGTACACATATATTAACCCATGACATCACATGACATAACCAAAAATAAATCACAATAATCACCTTAGTCCTAAACAAGCAACTGGGAAGCAATCCAAAGATAATTGATCAAAGACTCAAAGGTTATACTAGAAAAGTCATACCATGCACCTTAGTTCTACACAAGAAATTGAAAAGAAAAACAAAACATTTGATCAAACTCATCATAGAACACACATGACACACCACCATAGTCAGGTATAAAAGATCATAAGCAAAATAAGCCATAACATCATCACAAAACAAAAACCCCCAAGCCTCTGGTAAACATCTTGATTCGATCAAAGTACTAAGTTAAATCCAAAACCCACAACAACAGTAAATTGCATGTCACGTAAAGTACAAAATAATGTAACTTTCATAACTCATTAGGTTTGAAATCTTAAGGTCAATTTTCACTATGGGTTTTCAAGTTTACATTTTTGTTTTCGAGCATGACAGTTTGATAAGGTTTTTGAATTACAAAAGAAATAAAATTTCCCTAGCAATAAAAAATTATCTCATTTAAACTTAACCATATTATCAAAAACCTGAGCTTAATAACACCCATCAATTTTTCCCAACTTGAATTATGATTATCAATCTACTTCATTAAAAAATATTATTAATAAAGTAATTAATAAAATATTGCATTTAAAATAGTATTAAAATATTCATGCAAATAAATATATTATCATCATAAATTAATAGTGATTATTAATTATTAATTAAAATATTTATTAATTTATTAATAAAATAATATATTATATTATATTATTATTATTATTAAATATTAAAATAATAATAATATCATTTATTATTTAAATTAAATAAACTATATTTAAAATTTGTATTAATATAAAATTTAATAAATTTAATTTTTTTAAATAAAATAAAATAATTTACATTAAAAAAAAAACATTTAAGGCTTGTCAGTCATACAATATACTACCCACGCTAGCCTTAGGCCTATTGTAACAATATTAAGTCTAATTGTGATAGCCCTTTGGCCTACTCACAGCAATCTTTGTATTGCACATAGCAGCTAGGATGCCAATGGGAAAAGAAGAAAGGAGGAGAAGGGGGTGGGGGGTGGTGGCCCCCACCCACTTATTAAATTATATTTTTTAAATAAAAATTTCCTTTAGGGTGACAATAAAACTAGTACCCATCGCAACCCCTTGTAAAATACAAATTTTGTACATTTATAAATATATATGTATTAATAATTATTATAGTAATTACAAATTACTATGATAATTGTATATACATACATACATACATACATACATACATACATACATATATATATATATATATATATATGTGTGTGTGTGTGTGTGTGTGTGTGTGTGTGTGTGTGTGTGTGTGATTCTCCCAACTAGATTTGATAGGGAAAACCTAAATAAACAATCAGAATTTGTATTTTATAAATCAATTTCTTTTCCAAACCCTCCCCAACTAGTAATTAGTCAAGAACATGAATCTCTAAAATCTAAAAGACAAGGGTTTCAAAGTTTTTAATTCATTTATAGA
Source organism: Cupressus sempervirens (assembly GCA_028749045.1). Taxonomy (NCBI): domain Eukaryota; kingdom Viridiplantae; phylum Streptophyta; class Pinopsida; order Cupressales; family Cupressaceae; genus Cupressus; species Cupressus sempervirens. Next base: position 460,230,754 of record CM053792.1, read on the forward strand.
TATCTTCAAAAATAGAGAACAATAAAGATACAAACAAGGGTTTCAGATTCTCAATTCATATACTAAGGTTTCTCAAACAAAGGTTTCAACCCAGAGGAATTTTGAAAATAGAAACACACCAGACACAGAGAAGACAAATATTTTCAATGCAAGAACTATTGCACAAAACTTAGGAGATCCTACCTAGATCTGATGCTAAATAACAAACGCACAAAACACATGGAATTTTCCTTCTCTTTTGATAACCCTCTTTTTAGAAATGGGCTCCTCCAAACCTCTCTATGGAGAAATGAGCTTTGATTTCCTAAAAAGGAGATTTCCCCAAATTAGGGCTTTGATCATGCAATCATGTGCAACCCCTTTTCCTTAATCATTTTATTTTATTTTAATGTTCATGTGCAACCTGTTTGCAACTTTAATTAAATGGATCTTTCTTAAATCAATTTCTTTCTCTCTTTAATTAATTCTCAAGATGTTTTTGATAAAATATTTATTAATCTAACTAATAATAATATTTAGAGTTTATTACTTAAAATAAAACTCCTAAATAAATTACTATTAAATTAAATAAATATAAATACACCAAAATTAGAACTTTAATAAAATATTTTAAATTTAATTAATTTATCAATTAATTAAATATAATTAAATATTCAATTTTCTTTATAAAATTTCATTAAAGTATCTTTTAAAATCATCACACTCCCATAAGACTAAATACGAAAACTCAACTGAAGACAAAGAACATAATCAAACTTAGGATCAAAATCATGAATTTACATCACTCAACAAATTCAGATGGGTAAACAACTCATATACTTGTCCCACTTTCAAGGATAATTGGCTTAGGTTAGGATTTGGACCCAAGAATTATCTCCCTACTTATACCACTGAGATACTACAATAGGGTACACTCATCCTAGCATTTCAGGGAAGTTAATACCTGGTACCTAGAATCTGCATGAAATCCATGCATGTACATACTCATTTATTCTAAAATTTAAATAGGCAATGGTGGGAAGTGGTGCATTGTGTAGATCCTGACTAGTAGGTGACTACAACTCCCTCCCTCAACCATATCAAAAATGCCAATCATAAAGTAAAACATACACATATACCATATACATGCAAGTATGAGGTAAGTAACCATAGAAATACATATAAATTATTCATCTAACTAACATCATGAAATAACTAAAATCACTATATGAACATACATGTATCATCATCGAAATAATCTTGGACACATGAAATAACTAATTCATTTATCAAATAATCAACTAATTAAAAAATAACATCTAACCAATCTAGTAACCATGTACTAATAATCATAAAACATAATCATAGAATAGCCCTATAAGAATTTGACAAAACAAATCTGAAAAGTCAACTAGGGGTAGGCATTACATCCACTCCCCCTAGACTTAGGCTTACTCTTGGAAGCTTACAAGAAAGATGAAACTAAACTAGGGGTGGGCATTACATCCACTCCCCCTAGACTTAGGCTTACTCATAGAAGCCTACAAGAAAGATAAAACTAAAGCACCCACTGTGTGGGTCCCATTGGATCCTTTCCCCTTGTAGGATGATAAGACTCCACTAAAAATACCCATGCACGAACAACAAAAAAGCTCACAAGGTCAACAAGGGCATACCACCATAAAATACAATCATAAGAAAATATGTTTGAAATATAACTCAAGAGTTATACAAATTTCACCTTTTTTCTATCTTTCAAGAAATCAAGTCTAAAGTTTTCAAGTGTTCAAGTTTTAAAAGATACATATAACTATTTAAGTTTTATTTATGTTTAACTAGTTATCAACTAGTGTCATTCCAATATACCCAAAGCTCCCAATGTGGAAATTGTTGAAAAATGGCTAATTGTGATATGTAATTGTTGTCATTTATGGAAACACGTGATGTACATGTTGATAGGAAACCTCAAAAATAATGATACTTAGTGTTTGGTAATCAAAAAAATTGCTAAGTATAGAATTTGGTTTACAGTAGTATATTGTTTTGTTTATAACATGTTGTAAATGTTATATTACGACAAGAAAAGTTACATGGGGATAATATACATGTTGGCGATGATGTGTATAACTTTAGAATTTTGTATGGGCTATATGGAATAGAGATAATCATGTTTTGATGATGTAGGACAGTAGAATTGAAGGAAAGAATTATTTTGTTTGCAAAACAATTACTTGTCCAATTAGGGCCAACATCCTAGTTGTTTACTCTAACTTGGAAAAGTGAATTGTGGTCTTAGCCAACCCAACAATATTTTATTTAAAGACATGGTATTTATGTAAAATAATTCTTGTGATAAGAGGTGTGCTTGTGTGTGCAATCTTGGTGTATTGTATAAGTGAAGTACTATCTTGTAAGATTGCAAAGTGAGCAAACTTTTGTGAAAGAGATATATGAGAAGTTTTATCTAGTGATTTGAGATTGAGTTGAAGCTCAAAGATTAGAAAAGGAAGGAAAATAATAGTAGAGTACTTGTTTGGTAGTGAGCTCTTCTTGTAGTTGAAATTGCATGTTTGGGTAGTGGGCTCTTCTTGCATACATTATATATACTACAACTCCTAACAGGTTTGGAATCTCCTAATAAGGATTCAAAGTCTCCTAACAAGGACTTCTTATACTAGATTTTCTCATTGACTCCTAATAGGGTCCATCCTCTAATAAGGAACATATATATCAGTATATTATCTAGTGGGTATCATCCCTACTAGGGTTTTCACTTGGCTAGGGTTTCCCTAGTTAACAAAATATGGTGTTATGAGTTATCTTTGTGCATTGATATTTTTATTGTTCAACATTACTTTATTACTTTGTTATGCATGGTTTAAAGTAAATGATAATATCTAGTTAGTAGCTAAAGTTTGTAGATTACTAATTCAACCCCACCCCCACCCCAATAATCCCTATTTCTAACAATTGGTATCAAAGCGCAATTACTTTGAAAAGGCTTAATAGCTTGAGTAATATCTCTATGGATATGGAACAGTTGATGAAGAACCTTGAAGAAGCTCTTGAACAAATTGATCTCCTTACTAAAGAAAGAGATAAGCTGAATGATAGAAATGAAGCTCCAAAGTATACATTGATCAATTGATGGAAAAGATTGAACATCTAAAGTCTAAGCCTAAATCTACTTAATTTGTAACTAGTGATGATGATTATTCAAAGTTGAAGACAGAGTACAATATCTTGAAGCATGAGTTGAAGATTACAAATATGAAGTTAACTTTGAGAAATGATCCTAGCAAAGTTGAATCTAATTTGAAGACTAAAAATATAGATCTGAGAGAAAGTATGGCAAATAAAACATTTGAGTTTGAAACATTGAAAGAAGACCATGAAGAACTCCTTAAGTACAATACCATTGTGAAAGGTGAATTGACATAGTGCAAACAACAGCTTGAAAAGTTTAATTCTAGCAGAGAAAAGCTTGATGATTCAATGTCAGTACAGAGGCCTTCTTATGATAAGACTAGACTAGGTTATCTAATTAATATGTTTGCAAAGAAACCTAAGGTTAGATTAGATCTGAAAGAAAAAGAAAATTTTGATGATAAGATTGAATCCAATCAATCTTCTAAGAAATCTAAAGAAGTTGATCAAAACAAGGAAGTTGAAATGTTGGATGAACCAAAGCAAGTGGAAACTCCCAAGGCAACCACGTATGAATTTAGAGATAAGTTCTTTTTATGTAATGAAATAGGTCATATGAAAAGAGATTGTACTAATAGGTCATTTAATCATTTTAAGGAATTTTATTGTCATAATTGTCATGGTATGGGTCATAATGCAATTGATTGTAGGAAACCTAAGTATGATAATGATTGGAGAAATAGTAGAATGTCTAGATATATTAACCCTACAAATAGAAGAAGATCTAATGAAAGAATGTCCAGAGAAAGAATTTCTTATGAAGACAAAAGAAAGATCATGTGTTATAAGTGTAACAACTTAGGACACATTGCTCAGAATTGTCTTGCACCTAATGTTCAGCAGAATCCTAGAAGCAAAGCACTTGTATGGCAGTTACACAAAAACTTCATACACACAATGAAGTACTGCAGAATGGTCAAAAAATTTGGAGATAGAAGAAACAATGGAAGAAACTTTGGGAATAGAAGAAATGATAAAAGGAACCAAGAAAGGAACTCTAGAACTAGTAGAGATAATGAAGAACAAAGAAACATCTTGAGTGAACTTTGAGAAGAACTCAATGAAGCATTCATAAAAGGAACAAATATCTCAAAAGAAAAGTTGAATGATGATGAGATAGAATAAATGAAGTTAGTTATTGAGTTTATTAAGTTGAATTAATCTTGTTTACAACATCAAAATTTGAGAACTTCATTCAAAGAACAAACTAGAGGTAACAAAGTTAGGAAAAGATGTATTCAGTTATGTCTAGATGGTACCTAAGCTTTCTTGTAATTTGGAGCTCATCTAAAAAAGTTATGATGAAATTCAGAGTTATTGGTATTACAGTAAAAGCTAATTTTGTAAAAAAAGATGAAAAGTAAGTTTTGTAGAGAATTTTGTGATGCAAAGTCTTGAGGATGATTGTCATGATGGAAGGAGGCTATAGTAAACCTCGAGTGACATTTGAAGATCAAATAGATGATTTTGAGCAGTTATTTGATTATAGAACGTAATTGACAAATTTTTCATATTTGCGATGTATGTAATTAATGCAAGTTTCAAGTTGATGGATAAATGGAGTACAAGATTGATTTTACTTTATTACGAACACATTTGAAGTAAACCCTATTTTCAAAAAGAGGTATTTTATCATTTTTTTCTGCAAATTTCCTCAGTAAAAATTCATATTGATAAAGATCATGGATATGTCAATGGTACATAGTGTTGAGAATGAGGATAGACCTAAGTTTAAGATAGTTTCTATAAAACCTAGTGATGGAAACCATAACTTTGCATTATCTATCACTTAGAACAACTTAGTTTACCTTAAAGATATAGAAAATTATTTGAATTGCAAGTTTGAGTCAATTGCTAGTGAATATATGAATAAAGATATGCAACTAGTCTTCAACCATGACATGACTATGAAGCTTGGATTTGAACATTTAAAGGAATTTGACTTGTTTAAGTATCATTTCTACCGTGAGCTAGATATAGATGAATGGACTCAAATCATATTGAGTAGGATACATGATGGTAAATTATGGATGCAAGATAATGTAGTAGACATTTCAGCTGACCTTATTCATGAGGTAACTGGTCTTAGAAAAAAAGGTACTGTACCTATAGGTGAAAATATGGTTAAGAAGAAAGTGGAAAGTTACACCAAGGGAGTATACAATGGGAAAGTTGTGGTAATCAACTCCATCAAGCAAGATGATGTGAGATTTCTTAGTAGAATTATTGTTTATTCAGTTTGTGCAAGTTCTAAGATAGATGAACAATAGGATTTATATATATAGCATATAAGATATGTGTTGAGAAAGAACAAGTAAATTTGAGTGAAATTCTAAGAATGCAACTCTTGGAAAACCTTGAAAAGATTAAGAGGACAAAGAATGGTGTGTTCAGATTCTAGTCATTGATAAATTATATATTCTTACATGTGCTTAAGAGATTTCCCTACTTATCAATAACAAATATAATGAGTAGTGATAGAAGCATTATGGAGAATATTATAGAGGTATGCAAAAGGCACCCTGCAGACAAGATATTGGACAGTGGTAATCTGATTATGAAAATATTCCAAAATGAGATGAAACAAAGATTTAGGATTTCACCTATAACTATGGATAGATTCAAGGAGGATATATATATTCTAGTTGATACAGATCACACCTACATTGAAGTAGTGGAACCTCGGGAGACATTTTTGGATCCCTTGAGCTACGAGTTGAATGATGATGATGTAGTTGGTTACATTGATTTTTTATTAAATTTAGAGAAAGATAAAGTTGAATATAGATTTGGCACGTATGATGAGATTATATAGCATGTTCATCAAGCAACCTTGGAGAAGGCATCTCAGAAGAAGGTTGAGTCAATCATGAAGTGTTAGATTGTGGTGACTGATCAGGAAAGTACTGTACATACTTCATAAATAGTGGGGTTCAAAAAAAAAATTTGGGCAGTAGCCAACATGGTAGCCGACATATTATGGCCGACATGTTATAACCCTAAAGCAATTTAATACTTGTATAAAAGGGCTTAGGGTTGGGTATTTTTCATAATGTTGTGATACGAAATTGGTTCTTGCGGCGGTATTGAGCTGTAAGGGATTACGGATTGTAATTAGGTTGTAATCATTGAATTGTAATAAGATTGGATGGTCTGTTTGGTGGACGTAGCCCAGGGATTGGGTGAACCATGTTAAATCTTGGTGCCTTGTGTTCATTTTTGTGTGTTCTATTATTTTCTATTATTGGTTATATTTGCATGTAGTTTTTATTTCTATCCGTGGTTTATCCTAACAAGTGGTATCAGAGCAAGGTTGTCTTTCAGTTATCCTCTGCAGGAAAGTCTCACGGTTAAGTGGGAGTCTCACAGTTGAGTGGGAGCGATGGCAGATGAGGGTAAGTTGAGGGTTGATAGGTTTAATGGGTAGAACTTCCAGTTATGGAAGATGCAAATGGAAGACTATTTATATCAAAAGGATTTATGGAAGCCATTGGAAGGAAAAGCCAAGAATCAAGGAACTATGTCAGAGGTTGAATGGGATCTTTTGGACACAAAGGCACTCAGAAGCATTCGATTATGCTTGGCACCATCGGTGGCATTTAATATTACAAAAGCAAAGATGACAGAAGATTTGATGAAAACCCTAGCGACATTGTATGAAAAGCCCTTCGCTTCAAATAAGGTATTTCTCATGAAGCGTTTATTTAATATGAAAATAGCAGAAGGTGGATCTATTGCAGATCATTTATATGAGTTTAATACTATTACTAGTCAATTATCTTCTGTGGATATCAATTTTGATGAAGAAATTAGGGCTCTCTTGATTTTGTGTTCTTTGCCTGAAAGCTGGAATGGCTTGGTAATGGCGGTGAGTAATTATGTTCCTGGATCTAGTACCCTAAAATATGATGATGTGATCGGTGTTATTTTAAGTGAGAAAACTCGTAGAAAATCCTCAAGTGGATCTACATCAGGAAGTGCTTTAAATGCACAAAGCAGGGGCAGAACGACTGAAAGAGGAAGTAACTTTGGAAATCATGGGAAATCAAGAGGAAAGTCAAAGGGGAGGAGGTCTCAATCGAGAGGACCAAATGATTGCTGGTACTGTGGGAAACAAAGGCACAAAAAGAAAGATTGCTAGAATCGAAAGAAAAATGAAGGAGATAAATCAGATGGAGACAAGGAGGCAAATGTGGTAATTAAAAAATCCGAAGAGGATGCTTTGCTTCTATCTTTCGAGAGTGTTGATGATTCATGGGTTTTAGATTCTGGTGCTTCATTTCATGCTACACCTCATAGAGGTTATTTCATTGATTATGTCCAAGGGGATTTTGGGCTTTTTTATTTGGGGGATAATGAACCCTGTCAGATTGTTGGAAAGGGAAAAATTAAGATTAAGTTGCAGAATGGGAATCATTGGCTACTACATTAGGTAAGACATGTTCCAAAACTAAGTAGAAATTTAATTTCAGCAGGGCAACTCGGTGATGAGGGTTGTGTAGTTACTTTTAATGATAAAAATTGGAAGGTTTCAAAAGGTTCCCTTGTAGTAGCAAAAGGTGTGAAAGTAGGCACCTTATATCTTTGTACAGGTCATATTGTTCCTTCTACTTTAATTGTTTCAGAGAAAAATGAATATTCAGGAACAATTACTGTAGTTGAGTAGGGAGAACAAATAGCTGCTGTAGATTCTGATACAGCGTTGTGGCACAATAGACTTGGGCACATGAGTGAGAAAGGTATGAAAGTACTTTATTCAAGGAAAGTTTTACCAGGTCTAAAATGTGTGAATATGGATTTCTGTGAAAGTTGTGTGTATGGAAAACAAAAGAGAGTGAGTTTTGTAAAGACAGGGAAGGAAAACAAAAAGGAGAAATTAGAGTTTGTGCATACAGATGTATGGGGACCAGCCCAGGTATCTTCCCTTGGTGGCTCTCATTATTATGTTACATTTATTGATGACGCAACTAGAAAAGTATGGGTTTATTTCCTTAGACAGAAATCTGATGTATTTCAAACTTTTAAGAAATGGAAATGCTTGGTTGAAAATGAGACTGGTAAGAAATTAAAATGTCTCAGATCTGATAATGGTGGTGAGTATTACAGTCATGAATTTGAATATTATTGCTCCACTAATGGTATTTGTAGACAAAAAACTATTCCAAGGACTCCACAGGAAAATGGAGTGGCTGAACGCATGAACATGACTATAATGGAGTGCGTAAGGAGCATGAGGTTGCATGATGGGTTGCCCTTACACGTGGGTGGAGGCTGTCAACACTATAGTATATTTGATTAATAGAGGTCCCTCTACTCCTTTGGTCTGTGGTATTCCAGAGGAAGCATGGACTGGTAAGAAGGTGAGTTATTCTTTTCTCAAGACCTTTGGTTGTGAAGCTTTTGCTCATATAGACTCTGAAAATAGAACCAAGATAGAAGCTAAATCAAAGAAATGTGTCTTTGTTGGATATGGCATTAATGAATTTGGTTATAGGCTTTGGGATTTTGAAAATCTTAAAATTATTAGAAGTCGGGATGTCATATTCAATGAGAAAGTGTTGTACAAAGATCTGTTGCAGCAACATGAGAAGAAAGAAGATGATTATGTAGTGCTGGATGATACTCCAAAAGCTGATGTTCCAGCCATTCCTCATGATGTGCAAAAACTGCAACAACAAATACCACACACACCAGTGAATGTTAGACGGTCAACAAGGAAAATTAGACCTCCACAAAGGTTTTCTCCCTCTTTGTATTCTATTTTACTTACTGATGCTGGTGAACCTGAAAGTTATGATGAAGCTGTGTAGGTGGATACTAAGATTCAGTGGGAGTCTGCAATGGAAGATGAAATGGACTCTTTGCTAAAAAATAAGACATGGGATTTGTGCAAGTTGCCTATAGGTAAAAAGGCTTTACAGAATAAATGGATTTATAGGTTGAAAGAAGAGGAAGGAGGTAAGAAAAGATTTAAGGCCAGGTTAGTTGTAAAAAGATTTGCACAGAAAAAGGGAATTGATTTTGATGAGATATTTTCTCCTGTTGTTAAAATGACTTCTATTCATATTGTTTTAAGTCTTGTGGCTACTGAAGATTTGCATTTAGAGCAGATGGATGTTAAAATATCCTTTCTTCATGGTGATTTGGGTGAAGAAATATATATGGCTCAGCCACAGGGTTTTGAGGTCAAAGGTAAGGAGAACTTAGTGTGCAAATTGAAGAAAAGTTTATATGGCTTGAAGCAAGCACCTCGGCAATGGTATCTAAAATTTGACAGTTTTATGCATGAGCATGGATATAATAGGTGTCATTCAGATTACTGTGTTTATTTTAAGAGGTTGGATGATGATAGCTACATTATTTTATGTTTATATGTTGATGATATGCTTGTAGCTGGGTCTAACATGGATCATATTAAGAGGCTGAAACACCAATTAGCACATGCATTTTCTATGAAGGATTTGGGGGCAACAAAAAAAATCCTTGGTATGAATATTTGCAGAGATAGGAAGAACAGAACATTGACGCTATCTCAAGCTGATTATGTTGAGAAGGTGTTGCAACGTTTCTCTATGGAGAATGCTAAAGCTGTCAGCACACCTTTACCTGGTCATTTGAATTGACTAAGGAGATGTGTCCCAAGACACAGGAAGAGGAGGATAAGATGTCAAAGGTACCCTATGCTTTAGCTCTAGGAAGTTTGATGTATGATATGGTATGCACTAGGCTAGATATTGCACATGCAGTGGGAGTCGTTAGCAGGTATATGAGTCATCCAGGATTTGAGCATTGGAATGCTGTCAAGTGGATTCTCAGATATTTGAGAGTAACATCCAATAAGTGTTTACATTTTGGGGGCTCTACTACTGATTTACAAGGCTATGTTGACTCAGATTTGGTTGGGGATATTGATACCAGGCGGAGTACTATAGGTTATGTCTTTACTGTTGGTGGGGCAGCCGTGAGCTGGGTTTCTAGGTTACAGAAGATTAATGCTCTCTCCACTACAGAGGCAGAGTATGTTGCTGCTACATAGGTATCCAAAGAGATGATATGGCTTCAGTTCTTCTTGGAAGAATTGGGACATCCTCAGAAGGATAATTATTTATTCACAGATAGTCAGAGTGCCATTCATCTTGCTAAGAATTCAGCTCTGCATTCTAAGACCAAACACATACAGTTGCGGTACCATTTCATTCGGTCAGTTTTGGAGGATGGACAGTTAAAGCTGGAGAAGATACATACCAATGACAATCCAGCAGATATGTTGACAAAGGTTGTAACAAGGGAGAAGCTGAACTCCTCTTCAGTTTCGATTGGTCTTTTAGACTGAACATGAATAAAAGAATAGTAGAGTCCAGGATGGTTTGATCCAGTGGGAGCCCCATGTGGTAGTGGTATTTCTACAAGATCAGTCTCCAAGTGGGAGATTGTTGTTTAGTATGGAGCCTGATCAGTCCCCAAGTGGGAGATTGTTAGATTGTGGTGACTGATCAGGAAAGTACTATTATGGTAGCTGACATATGACCGACATTTTATAACCCTAAAGTGGTTTAATACTTTTATAAAAGGGCTTAGGGTTGGGTATTTTTCATAATGTTGTGATATGAAATTGGTTCTTGCGGCAGTATTGAGCTGTAAGGGATTACAGATTGTAATCAAGTTGTAATCACTAGATTGTAATAAGATCGGACTTGCTGTTTGGTGGACGTACCCCAGGGATTGGGTGAACCACGTTAAATCTTGGTGCCTTGTGTTCATTTTTGTGTTTTCTATTATTTTCTATTATTGGTTATATTTGCATGTAGTTTTTATTTATGTCTGTGGTTTATCCTAACATGAAGAAGGCACTATCTAAGGTTGGAATGATAGAGAGTGAATTTGAGGTTGTGAGACAAAAAAGAAAGCAAGGTGTATTGAACATACAACCCTTGATAGTATCTATTTTTGAGATGTCTTTAGGTCAAATCATTCCATATGCAGGAGTGTCTAATGTTCAACCCAGTGAAAAAAAGAGAAAATATAAAAGATTAGTTGAAGTAGTGTCTACAAAGACAAAGAGAGTCAAATAGATGGCTACAAGACTTAGTAAAAGGAAGAAAACATTATTCAAAATTGAGTCAAGTGACGAAGAAGAGGAAGAATAGGAAAACAAACAAGGAGAAAAGGTGACCCACCCAGCAACTAGTAGGTAAAGCTCAGCAACCTTAAAAGCCAAAGATTGAGAAGATAAACACAACTATTGCAAATGAGGGAAACTTTGTTCAGATGAACAAGTTTTATGATCTATATAATAACTTCAAGAAGGATCAAATTGATATATCTACTATGAGACATATCATTTCAAATGATCTAAGTATGAAGGATATGAAAGGAGTAGTGAACCAGAAAGTCTTTGAGAGACTCATAGAGAAGAAGACTCTAGCAAGAGAAGAAGATCTTAAACTTCAGAAGTCTATGCTAAGGGCCATTTTCAAGATTGATGATGAATATGAAATTAAGAGATTGCTAAATAACCTCACACCATACTTGAGGAATAAGTTTAGGCCATTCTTATTCATAGTTGGTGAGAAAGATAAGTTGAGAAAGGAGACAGTGGTAGCTATTAGTAAGATGTTTTCAAAGTCATAGGCAACATATCCCCCAACTCCTAGAACCTCAGAAGTATCAGTAAGTGATGATGCTTTGAAGATTGATCAAACCAATGTTACTCTTAACATTGATGATACTAATCTATTTGGTGGTTTCAAACCAAATGTACTTAATACCGAAGGTATTGAGGATAAGTTGAAACAAATTGAGGAAGAGAAGAGGCTGCTAGAAGAAGAAAAGAAGAAGATAGAAGAAGACAAGCAGCAATTTCTTGAGGAAGAAAGGAAAAGAAAGGAATATGAAGATAAGAGAAGGATTGTAGAAGAAGTGAAGAAAAAGAAAATAGAGGAAGAAGAGAGGAAAAGATCAAAATAGAAGAAAGAAAGAGAGGAAACTAGAGAAAGGAAAGAAGAAGGAGAAGAGAGGAAAGCAAAAGAAGTAGCAAAGAAATAGAGGGAGGATGAGACTAAACCATCTAGTTCATCTACTCCACTCTCTATTGCTAGTTTGGATATTGATGATGATGATCAAACTGATCTGATTTCATCTTTATCCAAACTCATACAGAAGAATAAGATAGTTAAGAGTTTACAAAGAATATTGGTAGAAGTGACTGACAAACTACACAACACTTTAGCAATTCAACATACTAGATCTCAAATAAAGAGCACAAGTAGTGCTAAAGTTATTCGATGAAGAGTTCACAAACTTGTTGAATGTTGTAGAGGTGAAGGCTCAAATTTCCCATGATGCTAATTTGTTTAGCACCATCTGCCAAAATATCAAGAATGACTTAGTCAATCTTGATACATGCATAAAAGAACTTTGAAAATGTCAGCAGGAAGGGAAAGCTTTGTATGTTAAGTTTACTTTATCATACAAACTGACTAAATAGATTAATAGTCAGATAGAGACAAAGATGAATGAGCTAGAAGCTTTATCTAGCTAGATCCAGCACCCATCTAGCAAAGTTGATGATTTTGAGAGTCAAGTTGCCAGTGTTCATAGCGAGATCAGAAAACTCAAACTTCAGAAGGAGAATATTTTGAAGAGAACATCTAATTTTAGAGAATCCATAGCTATGAAGCTATCTTTTTTTGAGAAGCAGCTAGAGGAATGTTTCAAGGCCAAGGACACATATACAAACTTTTTGTTTTCAAATATCAATACAGTTGAGATTGCATCATATGCATTATGTGCAATCCTCACATTAGCTGAGTCTACCAAAGAAACATGGAACAAAGATATGGATAGTTTAAAGACCATTTTTGATGATTGTATGAAGTTAATATCAACATAAGGAAAGACATCAGTTTTGGCAATTTTTGGATAGAATCTTGACATTTTGACCTTTGTCATTGATGTCAAAGGGTGAGAGATTCATGTGAAAATTGTATACGTGAGAATGTTGGGAGAGATACAAAAGGAGAGAGATGCATGTGAAGGTTATAAAAGTGTAAAGTATATTGTAAGGAGGAGCATATATGTAAAGTTGAATAAGTTGTAATAGATGTAAGGTGTTATTTACTTTTATTTTTGTCACTTAGATAAAATTTCCCTATTCTATTTCCATCAATGCCAAAGGGGGAGATTGCTAACAATTGGCTAATTGTGATATGTAATTATTGTCATTTATGGCAACACATGATGTACGTGTTGATAGGAAACCTTAGAGATAAAGATACTTAGTGTTTGGTAATCGAAAAATTGTCTAAGTATAGAATTTGGTTTATAGCAATATATTGTTTTGTGTTATAACATGTTCCAAACATCATATTATGATAGGAAAAGTTACATGGAGATAGTATACATGTTGGTGACAATGTGTATAACCTCAGAAGTTTGTATGAACTGTATAGAATAGAGATAATCATGTTTTGATGATGTAGAACAACAAAATTGAAGGAAAGAATTGTTCTGTTTACAAAACAATTACTTGTCCAATTAGGGCCGACATCCTAGATGTTTGCTCTAACTTGAAAAAGTGAATTGTATTCTTAGCCAACCTAGCAATATTTATGTAAAGGCATGGTATTTATGAAAATGACTTCTTGTGACAAGAGGTGTGCTTGTGTGTGCAATCTTGGTGTATTGTATAAGTGAAGTGCTATATTGAAAGATTGCAAAGTGAGAAATTTTTTGTGAAAATGATATATGTGAAGTTTTATGTGGTGATCTAAGATCAAGTTGAAGATCAGAGATTAGAAAAGGAAGGAAAATAATAGTAGATTACTCAAGTTTGAGCAGTGAGCTCTTCTTGCAATTGAAATTGCATGTTTGGGTAGTGGGCTCTTCTTGCATATATTATACTACAACTCATAACAGAGTTGCCACAACTCTTAACAAGGTTGGAATGTCCTAATAGGGATTTAAAGTCTCCTAACAGGGATTTCTCATATTGAATTTTCTCGTTGATTCCTAATAGGGTCCATCTCTAACAAGGAGCATATATATCAGTATATTATCTAGTGGATATCATCCCCACTGGGGTTTTCCCTTGGCCATGGTTTCCCTAGTTAACAAAATATGATGTTATGAGTTATCTTTGTGCATTGCTACTGTTACTGTTCAACATTACTTTATTTCTTTGTTATGCATGGTCTAAAGTAAGTAATAATATCCAGTTGGCAACTAAAGTTTGTAGATTACTGATTCACACCCTCCCCCCCTCCTCTCAGTAATCCCTATTTCTAAGTTTCAAGAAATCAAGTTTGAATTTTTCAAGTGTTCAAATTTCAAAAGATGCATATAACTATTTAAGTTTCATTTTAGTTTAACTAGTTATCAACTAGTGGTGTTCCAATATACCAAAGCTCCCAATGTAGAAACTCGAGCTCTGATACCAAATGCAATGCCCTGCCAGGGAACCGAAAAAAAAAAAACCTAAAGTTTCACTAACTTTTTCAAACATTTTTTTTTAAATAATAACAATAGATAAAATAGTGGAAGCAATAACTCACATACATACAACTGTCATAAATAGATTACATCTCCTAAGGGTCCCATGATGTAGAATCGCACTTAAGTTTAATAATATTAAATCTAACACATAACCAAAATCCACATCATGGAATAATCACAAGTACGAATCTAATTAAATAATATACAATTACAAAATATTCCACTTGACAATAATTAGAATGCACAATCATCCACTATACAAGTCACAGGGTATGAAAGGCTAAAAGAATATACATCATAAAATAAATACATCATCTCATAAGATCTCTAATAAAAAAATACAATACAACAAAGTATAGTCATCTAATATAAATATAAGATTAGATAGAATGGAACTTCTGCACAAACACATCCAGTAATGACATCCAACTATTAGATATGAATGATATAAGAAAAATGCACTAACACTCGACCTTGTGGAACCTAAATGGCCCAATCCCACTGCATTGAGGACATAAACTCAAGTCCCATATGGTTATCAAAACATAAGTCATAACCAACATCTAGGTCAAGGAAACACCTGAAAGCAAACTAACTCAAGGTGCCAAGATACAAGTATCATCTAAACCCAGAGGCAACAAAGACACATAGTAAATCCACTATGTAAGTGGGAAAGTATCATCACATGAGCCAACTCTAAGGTTACCCTAACAGCCTCTCTAGACCTTGACCCCCTAGTGTCTCTATGCAGCATCAGTATCCTTTCGTATAGACAAGGCATACTAACAAGTCAACTCTAAGGTTACCTTGGTAGTCACTCAAGACTCTAGCCCCCTAGTGACTATATGAAGCATTGTATCTTATTAATTCATTTTAAACCCATTTAATGAAATTTTATCACTTATTAAAACAACCTACAATGGATTACCTAGGAGACCTCTTTAGGGCTCCAGCCTCCATTGCAAGCCACTTCCCAACATGACATATAGATAACCTAATCCAAGCTCAATAGAAGAAGAAGATCTCATAAGATCATAAAATACACATCAGTTCTTAAACAAGAAACTGGAAGGCACTGAAATATCACTGATCAAAATCACATATATCATCTATACAATCATCCTAATAGGATTGATCCAAAATCAAGTACACATATACAAACTTATGACATCACATGACATCACCAAAAACAAATTGCAGTAATCACCTTAGTTCTAAACAAGCAACTGGAAAGCAATCCAAAGATAACTGATCGAAGACTCAAAGGTTATACCAAAAAAGTCATACCATTTACCTCAATTCTATACAAGAAACTAGAAAGCGCAACAAAATATTTGATCAAACTCATCATAGAACACACATGACACATCACATGGTTGGGTATAAAAGATTGTAACCAAAACAAGCCATTACATCTTCACAAAACAAAAAAACTGCAAGCCTCTGGTAAACATCCTGATTTGGTCAAAGTACTAAGTCAAACCCAAATCCCACAACAATAGTAAACTATATGTCACATAAAGTAAAAAACAATGTAACTTTCATAACTCATTAGGCTTGAAATTATCAAGTCAATTTTCTCTATGGGTTTTCAAGTTTACATTTTCATTTTCAAGCATGACAGTCTGATAAGGTTTTTGAATTACAAAAGAAATAAAATTTCCCTAGCAATAAAAAATTGTCTCATTTAAACTAAACCATATTGTGAAAAATACAAACTTAATAACACCCATTAATTTTTCTCGACTTGAATTATGATTATCAATCCAATTCATTAAAAAATATTATTAATAAATTAATTAATAAAAGATTGCATTTAAAATAGTATTAAAACATTCATGCAAATAAATATATTATAATCATAAATTAATAATTATTATTAATTATTAATTAGAATATTTATTAACTTATTAATAAAATATTATGTTTATATTATATTAATAATAATATAATTATATTATATTAGATTATTAATAAGAATAGATATTAAAACTACATAATATAATAATTATATATTTTTTGGTAAAATGCTAAAGCCTAGATTTATTATTATTATTTGTTGAAATTGATTATTTTTATATGTTAAGGGAGGATAGATTTGAATATAATAATTATATAATAAAATAACAATAATATCATTTATTACATAAATTAAATAAACTATATTTGAAATATTTATTAATTTAAAATTTAATAAATTAAAATTTTAAAAATAAAATAAAATAACTTACATTAAAAAAATAGCATTTAAGGCCTAGTGGCCATACAATATACTGCCCATGGTAGACTTGGGCCTGTTGTGGTAGTACCAAGTTTGCCTATGGCAACCCTTTGGCCTATTCCCTGCAGTCTATGTACTACACGCAGCAGCCAAGACACTGACAAGAAAAACAGAATGGAGGAGAAGGGGGTGGGGGGGTCATGTCCCCTATCCACTCATTAAATTATATTTTTTTAATAAAGACTTCGTTCAGCGTGACAATAAAACCAATACCCATCATAGCCCCCCATAAAATATAAATTTCATTCATTTACAGATGTCTTCAAAAATAGAGAACAATAAAGATACAAACAAGGGTTTTAGATTCTTAAATCATTTACCAAGGTTTCTCAAACAAGGGTTTCAACCTAGAGGAATTTTGAAAACAAAAACACAACAGACACGAAGAAGACAAATATTTTCAATGAAAGAACTGCTATGCAAAACTCACAAGATCCTACCTAGATCTGATGCTAACTAACAAATGCACAAAACATGTAGAATTTTTGGTTTCTCTTTCAAAAACCTCTATGGAGAAATCAACTCTAATTTTCTAACAAAGAGCTTTTCCCCAAATTAGGACTTCGATCATGCAATCACGGGAAACCCCTTTTCCTTAATTACTTTATTATATTTTAATTTTCATGTGCAACCTTTTTGTGACTTTAATTAAAATAATCTTTATTAAATCAATTTATTTCTCTCTTTAATTAATTCTCAAGACCTTTTTCATAAAATATTTATTAATCTAACTAATAATAATAGTTAAAGTTTATTACTTAAAATAAAACTCCTATATAAATTATTGTTAAATTAAATAAATATAAATATGCCAAAATTAGAACTTTACCAAAATCTTTTAAATTTAATTCTTTTATTTATTTAATTTCTCAATTAATTAAATATAATTAATTATTGAATTTTCTTTATAATTTTTTTATTAAATTAAATCATTAAATTATCTTTTAAGTTGATTTAATTATAATTGAAAATCATCACAATCCCACAAGACTAAATAAGACAACTCAACTAAAGACATAGAACATAATCAAACTCAGGGTCAAAATCACAAATTCACGTCACTTGACAAATTTAGACGGGTAAACAACTCAGATACTTGTCCTAATTTCTAGGACAATTGGCTTAGGTTAGGATTTGGACTCAAGAATTATCTCCCCACTTAAACCATTGAGATACTGCAATAGGTACACTCATCCTAGCAATTTAGGGAAGTTGATACCCGGTACGTGCAATCTGCATAAAATCCATGCATGTACATACTCATATGTTCTAAACTAAACAGGCAATGGTAGGAAGTGGTGCATCATGTAGATCTCAACTAGCAGGTGACTATGACTCCCTCCCTCAACCATTTTAGAAATTTCAATCATAAAGTAAAACATACACGTACACCATGCACATGCAAGTATGGGGAAAGTAACCATAGAACTGCATATCAATCATTCATCTAACTAGCATCATGAGATAACTAAAATATAAACATACATGTATCATCATCGAAATAATCATGAACACGTGAAATAACTAAGCTATTAATCAAATAATCAACTAAGTAAGAAATAACATCTAATCAATCTAGTAACCATGTACCAATATTTATAAAACATAATCAAAGAATATGCCTAAAAGAATTTGGCAAAACAAATTTGAAAACTCAACTAGGGCTGGGCATTAAAAACAACATCTAGGAAATAATCTCATCTCTAGAGAGTCAGTCTCCTTATATCATCCATGTATTGCACATGATCCAATCTTAGTGGTTGCCCCTTCTTCACCTCCTCGATGAAGAAGGCATATGTGCAATACTCCTATGAGATGTCTTGCTGACATTTGAATTATATCCATAAATGAGTTAAAAGAAATATCTCAATCTGATGCAAAGAACATCCAATCAGTGTTTGAGAAACCAACATGTAGCCTAGTTAGGAGCAAGCATCATCCTATGACTTTATGCCTCTCCAAGGTCCCCAAGTGAAAAACACTAGACCATCAAGTTATCTCCACTGGTGATTGGACTTACACAACCTCGTACATCTCATGAAACATGTGTGTCAGCATACACTGGCCCCATCCAAAGATATCTAGATGATCTATTATCCTCTCTAGCATCCTCCCCCATCCACATGCAAGACCATGTTTCCCTCTGTCAGACATAAAAGAGAATCCCAATAATCTGCCAAGTGCCACAACTAGATGATGAGAATGCTTGTAGCTCTACACCAAATTGTCCCAAAGAATGACTTTGTCTAGTATGATGTCATCATCAAAGATCTATCTAAATGCATACTAGGCTAAGGTTGTGAGTCAAAATTGATATGAAGACCATGGAAGGGAATCCAATAGATATCCTTGAGAGTCACTATCATCTCACTAAGGGGAAGGTGACACATGTTTGTTTCACTATGGAAACACTCAACAAGTGTAGTAAGAAGACTATGATTCACCCAAATGTCAAGGACATCACAAAGATGTAAGGAAATGAGGGTGTTAATATGAGAAACCTCATCCATAGAAAACTTTTTGATCATATATTGGATTCACAGATAAGTGGAATGGAAAGCAATGTCAGGAAAATCAACCTACAAGAGGAAAAATAAAATAGGAATCAGTAATTGATCCATAAAAAGCTATAAAAAAAAGTTAAAACTATGCTACAATCAAGTACAAAATTCCTCAATAAGTAGACAAAGGCATCCATGATGCAAAAATAAAGAAAGTTTGATTCTAAATTGATGATATTAGCTCTTTGTTTAATGCGTGTAAACAAAGTTTTAAAAATTGTTTCCAAAACTTGCACAAAAGTTAAGGAGGGGCCAAGTGAGTAAACTCCATCATGCAAGATTCTTTACTAGGTGAGAGAAAGAAAAAACCCATTCTAGGGCTTTTTGTACAAGAAGGGGTATGCTTTGGGCGACACTGAGGGGGTTTTGAGGCAAGAAAATAGTATATTGGGGAAGTTTTGCACATGATTTCTCACTATGCAAGATGAGGAAAGAATTGTTTAAGCTATAAAATGCAAATAGAACATAATTTTATTTCAATGAAATTCAATAAATTTTACATATGTGAGATCAAAATTGAGTACTTAGTGGAGGCAGGTAGCCTTTGGGGTGATTATGGCACCTCTGAAGCTTGAATCAGTGAGAATGTAGTAGGACCACCATTTTGACTCAGGGGAGAATATGAAAAGTCAAAGGATACAAATAAAATGAGAAAAAAAACCTTTTTGAGGGCTCGCATAGATTCTAACCTATTTTTCAAAGTGCTCTGATTGGTGTGAAAATAACCCCCTACCTAATTTGATGGTCCTAAATCCATTTTTAGGGTCAAAACTAAAATTTGATGTCATTAAACAGCTAAATATGCAATTTAAAATATTTGGGACTGACATGATCCATTGCTTGTGCAAACATCATAATGACACAATAATGACCCAAGAATTACATCAGTAGCTTTTTTTTAAACTTTCAAACATCATCATAATTTTTCAATTTTGGTCAACAAAGGTCAAACTTTTTCAACAAGACCTCCAATTGATGCAAAAAATCTTTCAAATCTTCTGTTAATCAAACCCATATCATTTATAATCAACACATAATCTAATTCTTCTATCAAGTTGGATCAAATCATCAATCTATTCACCAACTTTTAATTTTTCTCCCAAGGGGGTAGGATGAATGCATCACTATATCAATGTATCATTTAGTTCTCAAAATTGAAAGTCTTGATTGCGAGGGGCAATCTTATCACTAGGGATCTATTACTTGCATTAAAATCCATATCAAATTGAATGTCCTAATGTGTATCTTTAATTGGTTTTCATTCAATCAATTTTGGAATCACTGAACCTTTGACCATTCTAAGTCAAAGTTGATGCCTAATCAACTTTAGTCCAATCAAGTTCAAAGTTGTTTATCTCAATTAATCTTTGTTCGATCAATACTTGGAGTCAACTCTTTATCTCAAATCAAATTATTTGTTCAGTTAATTTTGGAATTAAAAAATCTTTGACCATTCTAAGTCTAAGTCAATCTCAGTGAACCTTTGACCATTCTATGTCAAAGTTGATGCTTAATCAACTTTAGTCTGATCAAGTTCAAAGTTGATTTACCTATTTATCTCAATTTAACCTTTGACCATTCTAAATCAAAGTCAATTCTCAATTAACCTTTGACCATTCTAAGTCAAAGTCAATGCTTAAATAACCTTTCACCATTCTAAGTCAATGTCAATGTCTAATCAATCTTTGTTCAATCAAGCTCAAAGTTAGTTTATTTCAAACTAATATTTGCTCAATCAAGTTAGCAATCAATTTCTTTATCAATCAATTAATCTTCATCTACTCAAGGTCAAAGTCAATTTCATTTTGTACCATCTTTTTCATAATAGCTTTATCAGATCCCTATCAAATTTTCGTGTATTTCTAAATCAAAAAAATTCTTTGAACATATGTGTTTCTCTCACATCAATTCAAAGAGGGGCAATTGTAATCACCTAAAAATGTTCTAATAAAACAAATACCCCTAATCTCAATTATTGATCGAAAAATCATCAAAAGTCCTAATAAAAAGACAATCTATTTCTACCACATAATTTGATCCAAATATCAAATTGAATAAAATCCTCTACTTGTAATAATCCTCAAAAATTAATTAATTCCTAACTATTGACATAAATTGGCGTTAAAACATCCTAATTCAATTAATTTAATCCAGTGTCCTAACACATTAATTAAATTGAACCCATTTTCTAGTTACACATGAAAAGGGAATTAAAATTGATTAAACTGAATTAAATCTCTAAAAATATCAATTATTGAATTAAATATTCATTAATTGATAAAATTCTATAAATGAGATAAATATTTAGTTGTCTTCTCCAAAATTCTTAAATTGATGAAAACAATACAAAAACAAAGTTTGAGTGAAAAGTTGAGTTCAATTCTATAACATGAAACCAAAAAGCAAGTAAAAGAGTTAGCTTGACCATGCATTAATCAAAGAGGAAAGTCAGGGTAATTGTTACATTATTTCTATAAAATGAGAGCCAGTTAACTAAGAAATCTAACTAAGATAGACCAGTCAACTCTCCTATCACTCCCAAGCATGGGAAGTGAGTTGTGCTTCCATCTCCAAAGGTATATGATAATAGGAGGTGAATGCATTAAAATCAACTTGAACCCATCCTTAGGTCCTATAAAAGGAGGTTTCCTAACCTCTAGTTTTTATGTGCAATTGAAGAGTATAGTTATAATGTTGAATTTTCTCTAGAGATATTGTCAATCACTATTATTAAGATAATTGCTATTACTAAGTTTCATATAGTTTAATTGCATTGTTATTTCAATCAGCTAGATTCATTCATACTATTGCATACAAAAATAAAAAAAGATAAATAAGATTGAATTCATATTAAATCCTTTTTTTAATAGCATATACAATTATTGAAAATGCTTAAAAATCTAAGGGCATCATACTCCTATTGACTAGAAGGTGAAAGGTCGCTTTATCCTAGTTTTTTGCATTTCATTTGATTATCTAATTTAACTAACCATGGATCTAATGACTTATTCAGGTTTTGTATTTACAAATACATGTACAATTTCCACACATGTGCGCTCTTAAACCAAGTAAACTGTCACATTTCAATCAATCATAAAATTCTTCATACTTGTGTGCAATACATGAAATTGGACATACATGTTCTTGAGACATACTTGAGTCTCCTACATCAACTTCACACTCTAATGAAACACATAAATCAACCAACACTTGATTTGTATTTTGTAGATACTAGAATAATTATCCCTATTAAATAATTTATAAACAACTTTCAATTTCCTTCAAGTTCACATCAATAAAAATAAATTAACTAGTCAATTGACAATAAAAATACATTATAACATATTTATAATACAATATACATCATTTATGCCAATAATCACCCTCTTTGGCATTGATGGTAACACCAAGATTACCAAGACTCAAACTTAGCAATGCCAACTATTGATGTCAACACCAAAGCATCAAGTTTCTCCCCTGAGTTGATTCATCCTCTCATCTTTAGTTCTTATTATTTTAATTCTTATCCTTAGATTTTACTATACTTCTTCCCATTATGATCTTCTTGTAATTCTCCTCCTTTGACAACAATGCTAAAGGTGCCACTCAACAGGAGTAACCTCTACATGAATCTCTAATAACTTTCTAACAAAATACTATCCCTTGCCCCATTACATCAACCCACTATAAGATGCACAATGAAACCTATGGATTTTTGTAGCAATAGAATATTTCTTCTAGTTAGGTAGGGGAATGACCCCTACCCTATCTCTTAGATACTCAAAAGCATCCTTAGGTAATGAATTTGTGAAGATATCTACAAATTTGATCCCTTTAGTTCACATAGTCCATCTTCACCTATTTCTCCTACACTTTTCTATTATAAAATGATAATTTATTACAATGTTCTTTGTCTTGAGGTGTTGCACTAGATTCTTTATATATGTTTATTTCACTAGTATGATGACAAAATATAGTCATTGGTTGTATAATCTTCTCATTGATCCCTTTGAAGACTTATTTTATTAATACATATTGTGAGAAATTACTATATGCTACAACATATTCTAGTTATATTATGGATTGTGAGATACAATTATGGTTTTGACTAATCCATGACACAAGTTTTCCACCTAGAAAGAATTATCCACCACTTTTATACTCTTTCTTTCACCAATAAATCACCATTATGATACCCAATACCATAATCAATTATGTCTTTTATATATCTAACTATCCTCTTCACTTCTACCATACGTGTCTTCTTAGGATTAGACTAAAATATTGCAACAATACCAACTACATGATTAAAACTTGGTCTTGTATGAACAATATAATGTAGCTTTCCAGTTATAGACCTATAAAGTGTCTCATTCACTAATCTTGAATCGCCATACTTAGACAATTTATAACTAGTGACCATTAGGGATCCAAAAGGTTTGGAAGCTTCCATCCTAAATATCTTAAACACTTCTTTAAGTACTTGTATTGACAAATGAAAATACCATCCTTAAGTTGCATCACCTATAAGCCAATAATTTTTTTTATCTCATCTATCATGGACATTTCAAATTTGATTCACTTCTTTTGCAAACTCCAAGCTCATATCATCATCAACACCAAAGATAATACCATGAACAAAGACTTCAACAATCAACAATTTTTATCCTTCCATCTTCAAGTACACATTACTATCTTCACTAGTTCTTGAATCCAATCTTGATCAATTATGCATGTAGCCTTTCATACCATGTTCTAGGTGCTTGTTTTCACCCATACAATTATTTTTTCAACTTGCATATCATTTCTTGATCTTTTGATAATGCAAACCATTCTTGTCATTCATTATGAACTCCTTCCTCTAATGTACCATTTAGGGAACAAGATTTCACATCTATCTTTAAGACTTTAAACTTCTTGTAGGTTGTACAAGCTATTAATATTCTAATACCTTCAAGTCTAACCACTAGTTCAAAGGCTTATCCATAATCTAGTCATTCATTTTATGTATATCCTTTGTAAACTAGTCTTACCTTATTTATGATCACTACACCATCTTCATTCAACTTCTTCCTAAACACCCATTTTGTGCCTATCACATTATGGTCTTCATGTCTTTCAACTATAGTCCAAGTATTATTCTTCTCAATTTTATTAGGTCCCTCTTCCATAGCCTTAACCCAATAACAATTTTTCAATACTTTACTGATTGTTATTGGTTAACTATGATATTAGAGAACTTCTTGATCTAAGCTTTCTTTTTGTTTGAATGCTTGCATCCTTGTCTACAAATATTTTTTCTATGAAATTATTCAACTTCTCATACCTTGGCAATGCCATTTTAGGCCTTCAAGAAGAAAACATTGGCAAATAGATTGAAATACTTATAACCATGACAACCCACATCATTCTAGAGAAATCATCAACATACTTATCATTATGATAACTTATTTTCCTCACAGTATCACAAAAATTAGCATGCACTAGGTCTAAGGCATGTTCATATGAATGAGATTTTCTACTAAAATTAGTACTAGTCAACTTACCCAATTGACATGCTTTAAACATTACATTGTTTGGTTTGCCTAGTGGGGGAAATTCTCTAGCTACATTAGTCTTTCTTATCTCAACCAAGATATCAAAGTTCATATGGAATTAATATCTCTTATTCCATGACCTACTATGTTTAACTTTAGCAACCCAACACCTATTAACATTAATACTCAAATGGAATAAGTTACCTTTGTTTTGTCTCCTGATAGCAATTGAATCTCTTGAGCTTCCTAGAAACCTATACATATATACCTCCCCTAAACTCTAGATGATAATCTTTATCATTAATCTAATAAACACCAATAAAATGATGCTTCAAACCTTTAAAAAGATATACATCATCAACATTATTTCTACCATTTAATAAAATATATCCTTTACCTTTTACCAAACATAGTGTTGTTGCCAAATCTGACTACACCACCATGAAAATCTTCAAGCTCAATAAAATTGATTCTCTCACCAATCATGTGATTTGAAACTACACTATTAATGACCTAATCATTGTTGTGATTTATATGTGAGACTAAATATTTCTCACCTTCATCTTCTATGTTCTCTTCCTTCAAAAAACACTTATTCTTTGTCATTACCTTCTAACATCATTAGTTACTCCTTCATCAATTGCAACATAAAATTGATTATTTCGTTTTTCATTTAAACCCATTTCCTTATCCTTTTCATCAGTATTATAACATCTCACAACAATGTGATCAATCATTTTGCATGAATTTTTTTAGAGGTAATTTACCTGTGTACACTAGTAACTCTAGGAAACTTCCTTGTAAATAGTGCTTCCAACTCATCTTGTCTCCTTTTTTCATAAAGAAATGTACCAATATCTCTTACTTATTTTATGACAATGATAAGAAGGTCTTCAAAGCTACTTCAACTTTGGGAATACTATTGTCATAATTGTTCAACTCAAATGAAGAAAGATTACCAATTAGTCCATTAATAGAAATTTTGTCAAATGTTCTCAACTCAAGAATTATAAATAATCTAATGGTATAGTTAGAAAAAAAAATCTCTCATCATTTTACTTACCACTTATTCCACCAATAGTTTCAATTGAATCAACTACTTATTTTAACTTATAACCATATTGAGCAATATTTTAACCTTCTACGATATTCACAAAATTTTAACCATATCTCTTTAAGCATGTGCATCTCCACCATAGATAGATTTAAGTTTTTCCCAAACTTCATGTGCATAATTAAGAATATAAATATTAAAAAAGTTAGCATTAGATAGAGAACTTTCAATGGCATCCAAGGCTAATATGCTTTTTGTCTTCATCTTCAACTAATCTACACTAAGTGTCCCATTAGATCTAGTACATTGGTGCTCGACATGTGTCCAATTTTGTGACCCCATAACTTTGATGTAGATCTCTATCCCATCACATCATATAGATAAGTTTTCCTTACAAAATTTTGGACCATATTTCTTCATCATCCTAATCTTTACCTCAAGTTGGTAGGATTTCCACCAAGAGGATGTAGGATGTGATACCAATTGTTAATATACTTAAGGTTTAAGATTACTAAGAGAGTGGGTGAATAAATAACCTATATTATTCAAAAACTTCAACCACTTCTCAAATAAACACTGATAAAAAATGATCTTAGCCATTGAACCATTTACCACATACACACAATGTAAAGTTGTGGAACTATCAATATGACAAAAAATAAAATATCCCCACAAAGAACACTAATATTTTTCATGTGGAAACCCTTGGTCAAAGGGATAAACCATGGTAGGAATTATTACTCAAGTATTTTTCACTCTTCTGAAATGCACTTGGTTAAGAGCTTAGCCCTGTTAGGAGCTTACAATAATACCCTATTAGAACTCACCCATTTAAGGGGTTTACCTCTATCCCTATTAGGAGATTTGCCTTATTAAATTAAACCTCACTAGAGAATTTATAAATCAAGATAATGGGCCACCTAGTTTAAGGGATACACTTTAGACCTGTTAGGGTCCTTCTCACCCTGTTAAGAATGACTTAGGTAATGGATTTAGACATGAGAGCTTGTTAGGATTAAACAAGGTAAGTGATCTAGGAGTAAAACTTCTCAATTTCTTTTACAAAGCCAATTCAACACATCATCTATATCTGATTGCAAGAATTTATCTACTGGCTTGATTATACACTTGCAAATACAATATTATGTCATATAAATACACATCTTGATCTCTACGGTGGCCACTGCCTAAACCAAAATGCATTACACTTGAATTTAGCATTAGGGCCACCAAAACATCTTACTAAATCTTAATCTATCCTTTACTAGATCCACCCAATCACCAATTTGAACTACATGCTAATTCAAGAAAGCACATTTAGCCTTAAGCGTTTTTCCAATAAACATGACTCACTACAAGAAATTAGATCACAACAACCAATGTATGAGAAATTAATCATAACCCATTAGTGGTATATCATTGCCACATCAACACTTAACTTTACATCTCAAAGATCTACTAGATTTAGCCTAGACTGTGTCTGTTGAGGATCAAACATAAATTGTTCTAAGTTTTCTTGCATTTTGTCGTGACAAACTTCAATTGGTCCAATACATGTCTTCTTGAAAACCAAATCATGCACAACTATAACAATAATCACATATATGAGTATAGATCATAAATATTGAATATAAATATATAAGTCATCACATATTTGATAAACCAATCAAATCATTCATTATGTATCACAAACTATTAATCTTGGTAAAATTGTCACACTTCAATCAATCGTAACTTTCTCCATACTTATGATGTGCAATACATGAAATTGCATATATACATGATTTTAAGACATCTACAAGTCTCCCATAGTAACCCCTTACTCTAACACAACACATAAATCAACTACACACTTGTTTTATATTTTGTAGCTACTAGAATTTTGTTCCTCGATAAATGGTTATTAGATAATGTTCAAGTTGGCATTAGCAACAACACAATAACTAATCCACTAGCCATCAAACATGTATTATACATCTCTTAAATAATTTGCATCAATTATGCTAACAACACACACACACACACACACACACACACACACACACACAGATAGAGAGTTCAATATATAAAGAGGCAAATATGTATGTACATGTATATGTACATATAGGTATATATGTTTTTATTTTATGTCCCTATTCACATCATCTAAATTTCTTTTTTTTCTTTATCTTCGTATCTTTCTCTATCTCTCTAACGTGTTTCTATGGACATGTCTCATTATCTCTATTTGTCCATCTTTCTTTGTCTTTCTTTTCCTAGACTTCTATATCTATATATCCTCTCTCTCTCTCTCTCTCTCTCTCTCTCTCTCTCTCTCTCTCTCTCTCTCTCTCTCTCTCTCTGTGTGTGTGTGTGTGTGTGTGTGTGTGTGTGTGTGTGTGTGTACGTGCATGGATGCATGTGCACGCACATATGTGCGTGTACCTATGTACACTTACCTCACTTTTTAACTCTCCCTCTTTCTATCCTTATTTCTCTTTCTCCCCCCACCTAGTAAAAACATACAATGAGTCTATTAGTAATAGAATAAGATTATCTTCCCAATTACAATTTTTAAAATTTGTGTTTTGACTTATGCAAGTAATTGGGTTGTTGATTTGAAGCTATCACTTCCGTCACAATACTTTTGTTTCATAAACAAAATCATTGACTAAATGTAATGTTAATCAACCTCATTAACTACATAGATATATGCAAAAAAATAGATCATTTAATTTAATATTGACATTCCAAACTTGTTTAGCACTCCCTTTACACATCAAGGTGCAAGTTCTAGTTATATGAACATTTGAAATCAAGCTCCACCATCAAATATGAGAGTTAGAAAAGTGAAGAGTTTAATCCAATTTGTGTTGAAATGCAAATTTATGTGGTTAATTCCAACATATATTGGCTAAAACATAATATGAACTATGGAAATTCACAATTTTAACTAACATGATCTATCACTATCACTTTTACAAAACTCTTCTCATAAAGTCCACTTGGAATCTCAAATGAAGTTTGATGAAGACCTTCCCAAAATAATGAATTTTTTTCCATTTTAAGTAACATGATATGTCACATTAATATAACATCTTCCCCGAAAAGTTCATTTGAAATTTCAAATAAAATTCAAAAAATATTATTCACACAACATATGATTTTTGCATAAATAGTAATATTTGTATATTTAAATATTAAGAATGTTTAAGAGTAAATTTAATAAATAACATAATAAATGTTTAAATTTGAATATCATAAAAGCACAATTTAATGCTAAAATTAGTACCATTGTACAATTTTATTTTTTAAAGTCAATATTTCTCTATTTTTCATTAAAGAAGTGTGCATAATCAAGCTCCAAAGAAATGTTGATTGAAAATCAATATAAAGTGTGGAAATATCAAAGGGGTCACTTTAATTCAATTTCATTGTGATAAAGTTCTCTTGTAATCTTCTTTGATGGGCCAAGGTGGTTTTTAACTGCTTTAATAAATTAAAAATAATAAAAATGTATCTAAATTACCATATCAAAATTTAAAGTTTTTAATATAATACATATAATACAATTAAATGATAAATTTTGTACCAACACCCTCCCATGCCATTTTTCCTATATCAATATTACTGGTAGGTTTTATGAGGGATGTTTAGGTCACAAACTATATTTTGATACAAAATGTCCCAAATGAAAATATATTATTGAAGAAATATTGAATGAGAATTGATATTAATATTGAAGATTTCACAAATTAACTATTGTCACTTTAACATAACCTCTTTTCCCTAAAATTCACTTGTATGAACTTTGGAAATTTCATATCTTTAACTAATATTATGTGAACATAACCTCATTTTCATAAACTTTAGAAATTTCCTACTTTTAATTTACCTAATGTATTACTTCAACATAACCTCTTTTCCATAAAACCTGCATGTAGTGGCAAATACTTACACATCAAGGTGCAAGTTCTAGTTATTATCAACATTGAATCAAACTCCACCATCCATCATCAGTATGAAAGTTAGAAAAGTGAAGGGTTTGATCTAATACACCGAAAGACAAATTCACATTATTAATTCCAAAACTTATTGGCTAAAAAATAATATGAACGATGAAATTCACAATTTTAACTAACATGATCTATCACTGTCAAGAACTATTCTCTTAAAGTTTACTTAGAATCTCAAATAAAGTTTGATGAAGACCTTTCCAAAATAAATAGTTGGATACAATTCATTTGAATTATGATTTTTTAAATAATTTTAATTAACTAACATGATATGTCACTTTAATACAACCTCTTCCCACAATGTACATTTGAAATTTCAAATAAAATTCACAAAAAAACATTCCCACAAAACATGATTTTGCACAAGTAGTATTATTTATATATTTGAACATTACAAATATTTAAGAGTAAAGTCAATAAACTATAATATAAATGTTTAAATTTAAATATAAAACAAAGAGTACAATTAAATGCTAAATTTAGTACCATTATACTATCTTTTTCTAAAGCCAATATTTCACTATGAAGTCTACACAATTAAACTTCAAAATCATACAAGTGTGGAACTATCAAATGTGTCACTTCAGTATAAATTCATTGTGATAAAGTTCACTTGTAATCTTCTTTCATTTTCACAAAAAAACAAAATTTGTAAACTTCTCCATCCTAACAATAAAAAATTAAAAGTACCTTCCTTAACACATGGTTGTACAACAATAGCAATTTTTTTGTATTTAACAATTTAAAAAAATTAAAATTAAAGTATCTAAATTACCATATCAAATTTTATGTTTTATATAATATTTAAAATACAATTAAATGATAAATTTAATACTTGTCATTTTTTCAACAGTGCAGTAGGTTTTATGAGGGATGTTTAGGTTCCAAATGAAAATCAAGAAATATTGAATGAAAACTTATATTAATATTAAAATTTTCACAATTTAACTAATATGATATGTCACTTTAACATTACCTCTTTTCCATAAAACTCACTTGTGATGTGGAATGACAATGGATATGAATTTTGGAAATTTCATACACCTAAACAAAACCTCTTTTTCATAAACCCATCTAGGATCCTTAATGACAGAAAAATCTAAATGAACTTTAGAAATTTCATAATTTTAATTTACTTAAAACCTCTTTTCCATAAAACCTACCTACCTCTTTTCCATAAAACCTACCTACGATCTTTAATGACAGAAAAATCTAAATGAACCTTAGAAATTTCATAATTTTAATTTATGTAACGTGTCACTTTAACATAACCTTGTTTCCATAAAACCTACCTACGATCTCGAATTACTAAAAAATGATACAAACATTGAATATTAACAGAATACGTATCATTTCAACATAACCTCTTCTTCATAAAACCTACCTGAAGTCTCAAATACTTCCCTCTCAACAATAAGAATTTAAAAAGAGCCTTGTCAAGAAACCAGATTGGCATGAGCAGCTTACCATGGCAGACTAAATACTCCGGATATCAAATGGATGAAAATAATTGCTCTGTCATGT
This sequence comes from Cupressus sempervirens, assembly GCA_028749045.1. NCBI lineage: Eukaryota > Viridiplantae > Streptophyta > Pinopsida > Cupressales > Cupressaceae > Cupressus > Cupressus sempervirens. The sequence goes on from CM053792.1 coordinate 460,262,385, forward strand.
GATACAAAAGAGATTTGGGATCGTCCAAAGCAAAATTCTCAACTCAAAGACGAATTCCAAGACAATAAAATGGTTGAGTTGGTTCAAATTTTTCCTAGAACCGAATTTTTGAAAATAGGTCAAAGATTTCTTGTTATACAAGTTTTATTTCTATTTAACTAAAGGACTTGTTAGAGGTACTTCACAGAGATGCTGGCTTCCATGAGAGAATTTGACAATTCAGAGTTCAGTCATAATATCAAGAGGATGAAAATCCACTGGAATAACATTCTCAGTGAAGAGAGTAAAGGAAATGTTTTTCAAAGTATTTCAAGTAAACAGTCTTATAACAAGTAGCTTACACTTGATATTGGGCCATGCAGAGAGGATGGCTCAGACTCGAGCAAAGATAGATTCAGCAAGGGTAGAAAAATAGCTGCACCGAAGGAAGGTGATTCTAGATCGAGTAGACTTTATACTAATTGGCTTACCCTTCAAGTTGGCTCATGCATTGAGGATGGATCCAACGAGCACATAGATGTCATGGATGAAGCCAAGGAAGCAGAGAAGAATGGAGAAAGCTCTTCAAGTAGAAAGGATACCTCGGACAAAAGATTAGTAAACATAGGAGAATCAATTTTAGGTCATATTCCAGAGGAGATCTTGAGCGTAATATTTTGTAAACTTCCTCTCGACACTCTGATCCAAGTACAAATGGTAAGTACTTCATGGCAAAAATTTATTTTCAAGTCTATTTTCTTTCACAATCTGTGGGAGCAGAGTAATGCGCAAAGATGGTTGGTAATGGAAATTTATGATGAAACGACTAAGTCTTCAACTGGACTTGCATTCTATGATGTCAATAGAAGGTTAAAGTACATGAAGGTGTTCAATGAAGAGTGGCAATGCAGTAACTCACAATGGTTTCTCAGAGATGGAGATGGTGGCCTCTTGATTTATAGTTTTCAGAAAAATGGGATCCTCCGAGTCATCAATCCATTAACTATGCACTCCCATTGTCTCGAAGATATGAAGCTGAACAGAATAAGCTCCCTTTCGTTCTACATGAGAAAGTATCATGATGATGTGGCTGTGCAGCTCAAGTTCTATTCCAAGGGAAAAACTTACGAGGTAACCGTTATATTTGGAAAGCTTAGACTTCCAAGACGAAAGAACTTTGTTTTTTTAATTTATAGATCTGCAGAACAGAAGTGGGAAATGAGAGACGCTTACTTAAGCCACAAAGTGTATTTACATGAGAGAACTAGCTTTTTCCCAAACATTTTGATGCACAACCAGAAAATGTACTGGATTTGTCAATATGCTGCAGATGTGCGTGTGTGTGATTTGCATGGAGATTCCAATATTGGGTTTCTTTATATTCCAGCGATAATCCTGAGTACAATGCACCAGACTCTGGGAATTGTTATGTACAAGGGAAGAATGATAATGGTTTGTAAAGGTAAGCCACTGGAACTCCCACCATATACACATTCTTTCATTTTTTATGAGTTTGATGAGCTTAACGGGGCCTGGAGTTCTACATTTAAAGAAATTATATCGCCCAAAAAATTGTCTCCTGGAGATGATTTTGTTGGGGGTGATTGTATTTGGGTAATTCAGCAAACCGAGGGCTATGTCTCCCATTTAATTTGCATAGATTTAGACTCTGGGGAGCTGAAAATATGGCCGGAAGTTTACCCATTTATGGTCAATGTCAGAAAATGTCTATCCATGCCACTGAGCTTTTCTCCATCCTCATAGATTTTTTTGCCGTTCTACTGAGCTTTTGCCCATGCTCGAAGATTTTCTGTCCATCCAGGGTTTCTTGTTTGCATTGATTCCTTATATCTGCTGCTCCATCAATAAAGGGTTTTACTTTTTTTAGGATGCTCCATCAACATAGGGTTCTACATATTAAAATTGGTGGTTGTATTGGAAATTTCTTTTTTGGACTGATTGAATCGGCTTAGTTTTTGTTGCGGAATGTATCGAGTTCTGAGAATTTGTATGTAGAATGTGAAAGTATTAAGACTGGAAAGCGTTTGACAAAATGCCAGGCTCTATAAATCCAAATAGCCCTGTTTTTACAACTTTTTAAACAGCGTTGGAAGTGATTTATTAAATGTAGAAAGTGAAAGTATCGATAGAGAGCATGAGTATGACATAAAGGGTATATTGAAAGGATTTAAGAGATTTTATGTAAATGCTGTTGATGACTATGCAATCTTTGTCAATGAGAGTTTCCAACAGAGTAATATAAAATGGTAAAGCATAGACAATGTATGTAAACCATTTGTTACTTTGCCTCAAGGAAATGAAGGGTAGAGGCAATCAATCTACGATAACTATTTGAATAAATAATTTGATCATTGATGAAATGCCTCAAAAGTACTCTTTCAAAATGTTATGATCGTATCATGTAGTCGAAGTAGGAAGATTACAGAGAGTTTGATAAGTTTTGGTGATTCATTTGATACATATTGAGCTATTCATTCCAGCTGCTTTTTTATCAGATTGTTTCATAAGATGGCACAAATATATTTTATATTATGTTTATGAATGAAAAGTTTTTCATAGCATCTAAGTCAAATGACCATGCAGTAAATCTCAATGTTAGGTTAGGAAAACTGGTATGGGCTCGCCAATTGGTTTTCTGAAATGGTGATGCCCAGGTAATGTGGTCAGTTTAATGTAATCATATAATCTGATAAGTACATAGAATAGGATATGTGTGTCTGTATGTAAGTAATTTTGTATGATATCAATTTCATATGATGCTCTATTGGCCAAGAGCAATGAAAAAAATCTTTGATAATCTATTATTGGTCTGTTAATGAGCTGGTCAAATTATTAGTAACATCCTTCTTCTGACACAGAGAAGGAGTATAATTTGACTGGTTCATTATATGGCTTTCATATCATTATTGAAAATGTGGAATGTGTTATATTTGTGACAATCATGTAATCAATCTAATGACTTTTAATTCTGAAGAAAGGAAAATACATTTTTAACATGTTGCACTTTCAATTAGATTGGATTAACTCATAGAATTTGATCATGTACATTTCTTTGCATGTTATCGGATTTTCTTGTAAAATTCTAGGTGGTGTGATGGTTCTCTACTTTGTAAAGTGACCTCAAAACTGAGACCTTGATGCTTGCTGGAATCTAAGTCTCAGAGAGTCAGACAAAAAAAAGTCTGGTCTATCTTCTTGTCTGTGATTGAATGACATAAATATCATACACTAGGGTTTGATTCCTAGACTAAAAGTGTTAGATAATCAAAATTGTCTTATTTTTTCAACCTTAATTTTTTCCTTGGTATGTAATGTTTAAAATTGACTGTCTATGATTTGTTGAATGCTTAAATTCTAAGTAAGAGTCGGTGCATTTTTTATATTATTATGAGTTGAATCAAAAAGTCTTGGCAAAGCTTATAACTTCTTTTGACTAATTCTTTCAATTGAGATCCTTTAGTATTTTTTTTGGGTGCTAAAATATTTTGGTATTGCCCCTGCCATTGTTGACAGCATGAGCATCTACAGGTCTTGTTTGCTGCTATTTTATTATGTTTTTTCACTTTATCTTGATATATCCAGTGAGAAATCATCTTGGAGGAGGTTGTTTCAGACTTTTATTTGGCAGTTTGACAAGAAATTGCTACAGTTGTATTAGTAGTACAATTTTTAAGTTAGCTTTGTAAATCTTTTAGCCTTTTGCTTAAGTATTCTGAGACAATATCTGTGATATTGCGAACTTGATTTTTGGCTCCTTGTACCTCAATTTTTTCCTTTTTAGGAATATGTTATCAATTTTAAAAACCCATTAAGATAATAAGATCTTTGATGTTGTTTCATGATTGTTTTGCTCATGTTCTTGGGTTGTTTTTGTTCACTCTTGTTTACATGTAAAAAATTCTTTACATGGTTCTTATGTTCAAAGTATAATGTGACTGGTTCATTATATGTTATGGTCTTTGAAAGTAAGACTATAAATGTTTTACTTGAAAATTCATAAAAAGACACTTAAAATTTCAATCAATGAATTAGGAAAAAATTATTGACTTAAGAACTTCTCAAGAATTTTAGATCATCTTTAACTTAACACATCTATTTGAATACCATGGTTTTGTTGTATTATAATATTTTTATTTTTATTTTAAATTCTATAAAAATAAATGAAATTAATTCTTATAAATTCTTATAAAAGAGTTTTGAAGGAACTTTTGGTGGGGTCATATTTTAACTGAATTTATGTACTTGAAGAGAGATGATCTAGAATATACTTCATTTTAGAGAATAATATTTTAGGTGATCAACAAAAATGAAAAATCTCGTTTCAAATAGTCTTGCCTTTTATCTTTCTTATGTTGATACGATTTTTTTTGTTTTTCAAATCTTTCTTGCTCAAATATATGAATTGTTGAGTTATCATCATTCACGCCCTTTTATTATCTACCTAAGTGATTAAACTCTATGTGTTCTTTAGTCTCATTCACACTCTTTTATTTTCAAGTATATGCACAATGATAAAAAAAAATTAATTTTGTATCATTACACTAACATGACCTTATTTATTAGTATTTTCATTTCAATTTTTATTAGTAGTATTTGGGAGCATACTTTAGAGAGAGGTACAAAATTTTAGAAATATAAATATTCAAAATTAGATGGGAAGAATCATAATTACAATTTTTTAACTAACATGACCTCTCACTTTAGTATAAACTCTTCTCCATGAAGTCCACTTGGAATCATGAAGTTTTAAAAATGTCTCCTAAAACGCATTTTTGTGCAACTATAGCAGTATGAAATTTGAAGATCTCACATTCTAACTAGCATGATCTATCACTTTAGCAATAGCCCATTTCCAATAAGACTTACTTAGAATCTAGAATGAAGTTTAAAAAATTGTCATCCTAAAACACATGGTTGTCTTATAAGGTTTTCACACCATCGCCCCATTGCAAATGGCGACCCCTCTTTTTGTTGGCGGCCTTTGGTGTTGGAATAAAGTTGGCAACAATCTAGCTATAAGAGGTTGTGTCTAGCTTGAGAGTTGAAAAATTTGCATGTGTCAAAGTGAGTGATTTTGCAAAATGTGGCTAAGAATCAAAGTTCGAGTTGAGCCTCTCCTTTGTTCCTGAAAATTGGAGATTTCACATTCTAACTAGCATGATCTATCACTTTAGCATAGCTCATTCCCAATAAAACTTACTTGGAATCTAAAATGAAGTTAAAAAAACTGTCATCCTAAAACACATGGTTGTCTTGTAAGGTTTTCACACCATCGCCCCTGTTGAGATAATGGGTGTTGCACACATTGCATAATATTGTTATTTTATGATTTTATTTTATTATGTAATGTTGTGCCTAGGTGGACGTGCAACATGTAAAGATTCCCATGGAATATTCTTGATGAGTTGTATTGTAACATTGTGAAAATATTTTATGTAATTATTTAATATTGGGGAAAAGAATTAAATGCCCAATATTAAATGTGGGGTCAATGGGTTAGGTAGCACATGGTTTATGTAATACCACTTGGTGGTTTTGTGGGACTTGCTACTATATAAGCAGCCACAAGGGTAGTTGTTGTATAGAGTGATAAAGAGTGACAAGGAGAAGACAAAAGGCAAGAGTTGAGCAGGACAAGGCTTGACAGGTTAGCCAAGGGAGCATTTGTGAAGGTTGGAAGCATGGCATGGGATGTGTGGATTCATGCTTGTTCACATAGTTTGCTCGGTTGTGGCTATGGAAATGAAGGCTTCCATAGTTGTATGGCAATGGTATTTTTTGCTGAATAATACATGATGATGGATGCTTTTGGAGGCTGGGTTTTTTCCCTCAATGAGGGTTTCCCAGGGTATATCTTGTGTCACATTTTGTGGGTATGTTGTCTATTCTCTTGTATGTGGATTTTAATTCCGTGTTTATTTTAGATCTATTATGGGTTATGTGGAAACGGTTATATTCTTTATTGCCAAGTTTCCTTACAAGTGGTATCAGAGCTATGGTTTTATTATTGTAACCCTAGATTGAATCCATGGGAATGCATGAGAGGATAAAAAAAAAAAGGGGCAAGATATATGAATAATTATTGCAGATCTGAGGGTTTTGGATTTGCTGTTATGATGGGATGTTAAAAGATTTGGGCATGTGAAATTGTTGGAGAAAAAGATTTTTTCGGATGTTTCATTTAAAATGAGGGTTTTGGGGGTAGCTTGCATAAATGACCTCTTGGGTAAAAACAGACCTCACCATTGGATTCGGGTCGACATTTTTCATAAAATTTGATATATAATATGCCCTAGTTTGGCCATGTTCAGAGGAAATGAAAGAGTTTTTTGGTTTCAGCCCATGATGGCCGTCAAATTTAATCCCGTCGGAATTTTTCGTCACTGAAGAAAATTAAAAAATGAAAAATCGTACTGAAAATGGTAAAAAGACTGTCTTAGTAAAACGGCCATAACTTTCTCTCAGAATATCAGATTTTAGAGTTCTTACAGGCGTTGGAAAGCTAATTCAGAGCACTACAACATGGAATAGGTTTGGTTCTATGATTTTAAAATATTGTCAGGTTTTCAGAGCCCTAAAGTCAGATGTTTTTTATTTTGAGCACGGATTAGGGCATAACTTGGGCATACAGAGTCGGATTTTGGACTTTGAGTAGTCAATGGAAAGCTCTTGGAGAGCTCTACACATTGGTTCAGATTTGGTGCAGGTTTGACATGATCTATTTGGTGATATATTGATCTGAATAGTTTATAACTATATTTTGACTATGGTAACATTGTGAGTTTATGGCATTGGAGATTTAAGTTTTGATGTCATTGTATACTCAGTTCATATTTCAGATTGGTCTCATGATGATATGGTTATCAGTGTTTGGATTTGGATATGCATGATGACTTGTTGGGTCTACAAGTTGTGCAGTGTTGTAAGCGGTCTATACTTACAGGTTGCATTTATAGCTTGGTTATGGGTTGTCTTTGCCCATTGATCTTTCATTATTGATGCATATTCAGATTGGTGGCTTGGATTTGGGTTGTCTATGCCCTAAGTCACATGATTTGCTAATTTTTTATTCTTCATGTAGAAGGGATGAGATGTTGTTACCAGGTACAGTCATGGTGGAGGATTGTGGTTGACTATTTTATGCTAACAGGTTGGACACTTTGAGAGCCAGATGCTCGGTTCATGGATGTGATCATGGTGTCATGGATTTTGGCATGCCATGATTGGATATACAGGTACATCCTTGATATTCATTAGCTTGGATTTCTGATTTAGTTATGGTGGTATATCTTCTTGGTTGAGGATCATGGTTATTTGGTTTCTTTTAAGGAGCTCATGATGTGCACTTTGAGTTCTTTGATGGTTTGATGCCTTGGTTGATTCTCATGGTTAGAAGATGGTTTTTTCATCATTATGTCATGGATAGCTTGGATACACAGTTTAGTGGGAGCTTGTGATAGTGATGGGGTGACAGTGCAGGATTAGTTCCTGGTTTGGTTTATATCTTCTTGGTTTGGAGAGGATGGATTTTATGATGCCATAGGTGACTTGGTACCATAGTTGAGTGGGAGTTGTTGGCATTGATATATTTATTGAGTGTTTGCAGATGTTGGAGGTTTGTCTTAGATCCTGTTGCTGCAGAAGCATCTTTGACATTTGCATGGTGCACTTGTTATCTTCATGGTGTTTGAAGATGGTTAGATCTTGAGGACTCATGGAGTTCTTGGTTATCTTCATGGTATGTGGAGATGGTTCTTCCTAGTATGTGGAGATGGTTTTCTTCATGGTGTGTGGAGATGGTTGCATCTTAAGGACTCACAGGGTTCTTGGCAAAGGTGTGGTTTATGCTTTTATTTGGCATGTTATCCTTGGTATGAGGATGGTTTCATTATTATGTCATGGTATACTCTTGATACGCGTTTAGAGTTGTGACATATTATGGTGTGTTCATATGGAGCATGTTATCTCTTTAGTTGAGATGGTTAGATCATGTTGTCATGTTTATGTTCTTGAGGCCATGGTTGGAACTTTGACATTGATCTTGGTTTAATTTCTTGGTATTGAGTACACTGATCATAAGCTGGATACTTCATGATATTGCTATGTTTCTTTTGGAGTTGGCATGGATTGATTGGTTACAGGTGCTCATGGATACTTAGAGACGGTGGTGATGCTGATTTCTCTTAGATTAGAGAAGTATTTGTTGGGACAGTTGATGTTTTCAACAGGAAGTTCGAGGGGCAGTCACCTGATATGGACTTGAGAGGAGATTGTTCTTAGATGAGTCTTGGTTGGAGACTTGGGTATCTTGATGAGAATTCTCATTCCCCACTCTTGGTCTACTCGGCGGTTTGCTACTTGAGAGGTATAGCCCATTTTTTTTCTCTCAGTTGCATTATATTTATGCTTGTCTTTCATGGATATGGATCTTGAGCTATGGTACATGAGTTAGTTCTGGAGGGTTCATTTGAGAGATGGTTTAGCATTGGTTATCTCCATGTGCATATGTTGTTATGCTGGTTGAATTTGGGAGATGGTTTTATATTGGGCATTTTCCTTGGATTAGGAATGGTTATTCCTTTGTTTAGGAATGATTTTATTGAGTTTGATCTTCTTATGAGAGGCTTACATCCATGATTAGTTATATGGTATGGTTTGGGTGTTGTTGACGCTTCTTGTTGGGGTTTTATGGAGGAGATCATACTTGCACAGTTTACATCTAGAGGTGTGTGTAGAAGGACATGATACAGGTTATGATTTGCATGGTTTCTCTTGGTCTTGGTTATCTTCCTAGATGTTCAATTTTTCCTACATTGGATTTGAGATTGGTTGGAGATTGTGATCACTGGTTTGTGCTCATGTATGTCATGTGAGAGATGACATGGTTATTTCTTTATCTCTTTCTTTTGTTGGTTGTGGAGAATTTGGGAGACTATTGGAGACTTGTTATGAGAATTGTTCTTGCAGGATATTGGATTATGTATTGTGGATGTCCTTGATACTACATGGATTCACTTCTTTGAGATGTGTTGAGTGGATTGGTTATAGTTTTGACATTATCTTTTGCAGTGGGAGCTTCTTGGTATATATGTGGCAGGTATTGCTCTTGAGGCTTGTGATTGCAGGTTGCAGATTGGATATGTCAGTGATATGAGATTCACTTGTTATACCTTTGAGGTATGGATAGTTGGATGGGTTTGGCACTTTTCTGTGGGTGCTATTTCAGCTATGGATATTTTGACAACTATGGATACATATGATTACCTTTGGATCAGGTTTTTTGTGCTTGGAATTTTCAGTTGGTACAGGATTTTATGATCTTCTAATGCGACAGGTTAGGTGGCTTTCTTTTTGGATGGCTTCTATGTATGTCCAGTGGGAGTGGCATAATAGGAGGTGAGATCATTTATGTTTGAGATGCTAGATACTTTGATTTTTTTTGCGGGTACCAGGATGGAGCACTTGGTGTATTTTGATCCATGATGGTGGATGTGCTGGGAGGGATTGTTCCCTTGTTCATTTATGTGGCTACGGATTGACCCTATGCAATGTATACAACAAGTGGGAGATTGTTGAGATAATGGGTGTTGCACACATTGCATAATATTGTTATTTTATGATTTTATTTTATTATGTAATGTTGTGCCTAGGTGGACGTGCAACATGTAAAGATTCCCATGGAATATTCTTGATGAGTTGTATTGTAACATTGTGAAAATATTTTATGTAATTATTTAATATTGGGGAAAAGAATTAAATGCCCAATATTAAATGTGGGGTCAATGGGTTAGGTAGCACATGGTTTTAGCACATGGTTTATGTAATACCACTTGGTGGTTTTGTGGGACTTGCTACTATATAAGCAGTCACAAGGGTAGTTGTTGTATAGAGTGATAAAGAGTGACAAGGAGAAGACAAAAGGCAAGAGTTGAGCAGGACAAGGCTTGACAGGTTAGCCAAGGGAGCATTTGTGAAGGTTGGAAGCATGGCATGGGATGTGTGGATTCATGCTTGTTCACATAGTTTGCTCGGTTGTAGCTATGGCCATGAAGGCTTCCATAGTTGTATGGCAATGGTATTTTTTGCTGAATAATACATGATGATGGATGCTTTGGGTTTTTTCCCTCAATGAGGGTTTCCCAGGGTATATCTTGTGTCACATTTTGTGGGTATGTTGTCTATTCTCTTGCATGTGGATTTTAATTCCGTGTTTATTTTAGATCTATTATGGGTTATGTGGAAACGGTTATATTCTTTATTGCCAAGTTTCCTTACAGCCCCATTGCAAATGGGGACCCCTATTTTTGTTTGTAGGCTTTGCTGTTGGAATAAATTTGGCAACAATCTGGCTGTGAGAGGTTGTGTCTAGCTTGAGAGTTGAGAAAATTGCATAGTGTCAAAGTGAGAGTGATTTTTCAAAATGTGGCTAAGAATAAAATTTCGAGTTGAGCCTCTTCTTCGTTCCCATCTTGTCTCATCTTTGAGTTGACCCTCTCTTTTGTTCTTCATTCTCATAAAACTATGTCTTGTCTTAGAGCCGAGCCTCTCCTTTGTTCACCTAAAATTTAGTCTCATCTCAAGTCAAGTGTAGGAAGCATCATCACATCTCAAGCCTTGAAGTTGCAACTCAAACTTAGAACAATATGCCTTGAACTTTAAAATAAGGGAGTTGAGCCTAGAAATTCATTGCAAGGGTGGAGGAATGCAACTCTAAAACCACCCTACCTCTCCTAAAATTTAATGGAATACTTTGAAATCTTAAAATTTATTGGGAGCTAGTAAAACATGCTCAAATTTCAATGGTGCCAATAACAACACACAAATCATTATAAAAAAATGAGAGAGAAAATTATGAAAATTCAAAATAATAATAATAATTTGACATGTAGGTGTGAAAATGGGTTTTAAATTGATAGTAGATTAAATTTACCTCAAATTTGTAAAATATGGATTGATTTTTAAAACTAATTAATTATTTCATCCATTATGCATCAAATTTATCCAAATGACATATATTTTAACAAATGGGCAATTAAATTTGATGGAAAAGAAATCATAAATGACAATAAATTATATATTTTCCAATCAACTTAAAGTTGCAAAGGGTCATTCAAATTGATTTATTCAAGGACTTTTAATTTTAATAATTAGCATCAATAATACATAAGGAAAATAACATTTTAATTTTTAATGATGCTAATTATTATTGGTAGTAAACCAATTTAGAGATAAGTGATGAGATTTAAATTTACATTACCCAATTAAATTTTGATATTGGAAACTAAAAATACCAAGTTTGCAATAGTTGTATAAGTCTTATCAAAATTATAAACTAAAACTTTCCAATTATTTACTAGTGGTTATTTTCCTTGCAAGTTAAGGAATGATGAGGTGGAAACAATATCCTCAATCATTGAAACATGTTAAATGTCACATGGAGACAATTTGATGAGATAATGTTCATATTCATTGAATGAGAAAGAGGATGAGGATAAGGAACACATTCCCAAGGTGATGCGATGACATTGTTTACAAAGTGTTCTCTTCATTAATCCATGTTTCATTGATCCTTATCCAATTGTTATGGATTTGAATTTTCTCATTGGCCCATAAGGCGATGTAATTTTCTAATTGACCTACATGGTGATGCTTAATTATAAGTGGATGGGTATTTAACATTTGTAGCTATGGTTATAGAAACCCTAATTAGGGCTTATATGGATTATTCTTGTCCCTTGATTGCAAATAAATCTTGGTCATTAATTGTATTAGGAACTACCATACAAGGCCAATGCCTCATCATTTGTATGTCATTAATTTTAGAGTAGAGTGGGAGGGTTTTATATTGGAGAATTGTTGCCAAAGTACCACCAAAATTGTTCTCTATTTATTATTGGTCTTCATGGTGGATACACATGATCATTTGGATTATTGATGTTTGTTTTCATCTCTCACTTAGATTAGGATTTATTTTATGTTGAAATAGTTAGTTGGATGAGAGTATTTGTGGATGTTTACTTTCTTGACTCGAACAAATCTAGGAAGTTAGCATTTTGTTGATTGTAAGTGTACCTTGTGTGGTAAGCCAATGATTGAAATCACTTAAATTGATATCCATTTGTTAGTTTGCATCCATTTGATGAGATTGAAGAGGACATGTTGATGTGAAAATTATTTATGTATTCCTTAGAAGCTTGCATCAAATGGGTGGTTTCACTGATAAGATTGCATTTAATAGAATCCAAGTCCACCCATTGTTATTTGCACTTATAATTAGGAATAGAAGTAAATGACGTCAAGTTCAAGTTTAAGGTGAAAGAGAGATTGGAAAATCAAACTACAACTTTTTGGCAAGTATATATGTCATGTGAGAATACAAGTATTGTCATTAATGGAAACATAACTCTATACTCCTATGGGCAGTAGTCTTGATGACATTTTTTGATAGTCAAGATGGGTGAAAAAATGTTTTAAGTCAAGGAAGACTAGATAGTGTGCAATTGGACAATTTTGCGTCGTGATGATAGATGTATGATTAGAGGACTTTATAATTATAGGAATATAGTATATGAGATGTATATGGTCTACTATTATGATTCTTAGCTTTGGTATGTAATGCAGCATAAGTTATGGTATAATGAAGTGACATGTTTAGGAAGACATCAATACAAGATTAATTTTTATAATTAGGATTGGCTTAGTAAACTAAATTGGTTTTCCAATTCAATT